>MU225788.1:222302-234761 GCA_018584345.1 Thuja plicata
GTGATCAACCTGCGCAGATTAAAGACATAAAAGTGTCACTAGAATAAAAAAATTCCAAGACCCGAAAATGTGAAAAAAAAAAAATCTGCCTCGATTTATGAGTTTTTTTTTCTCGATTCGTGTGTAGAAGGTCGTATGGCCTCTGTTTGCAAATTTTTTTTGTGATAGATTCAAATTTGATGGGGCATAAATGTGTTTATAGTCATTTTTAACCAAAACAACATTCCAGATGCAACGACGGAGTCAGATTTGACTCAAAGTGAACAGAAAACAAATTAAAACCAAAGTTTATAATGAGGCCAAAAAATTGATGTTTTTGCCCCACGATGGGCGCTAGAAATGTGCTAGCTAAATGTGGGCCTCTAATTTAGTAGTAAACTTCAATATGGTCATTGTACTTCAGCTTTATATAGGAATGAATATGGATTCATTCATCCTATATGTTTGAAAGAGTTGACCTATTGCCTTCTAGAAGGCAGGAGTATGAGCTTGCTCTCAGATCATTGCAAGCTCCATGACTACACACTAACCTAAATGAAGGATTTAAAAGCTATATGTTGAGAGTAAACTACTGATTAATCTAAATACAAATGCAAATGTAGATTGTTGTTAATCCAAGCTAGTTAAAATTCAGTTTTAGAACACCAATTGAAATGTGAGATATTCAATTTTAAACCCAAATTGAAAGTGTGTTCTAAATTTATGTTTGCATGCTTGAATAAAATTAAACAACAATATTAAATAAATGCTAAGAATGCAAGATAGCTAAGAAGAAAATGCAGCATAATAACCTTAGAAGAAATTTTGGGATCCTTTGTGAAGGAAAAGAGTTTCTCTTTTATAGAAATCTCTCTCGAATCGATGGTCGAGATCGAACAAAAAGAGTGGCTCAGATTTGATTGAAGAAGCACAATCCATGTGCAAGTGATTCGATTGGTCGAGAGAGTCAGTTGACTAAACTGACTGATCAGTTATTTTGGAAACTTCCAAAATCAGTTCACAGTTAACTAAAATGTTTCCAAAATGATAAACTATGGAGAATCAGTTAACTGAGTGGAACTGGATTGTTTCCATTTTGATAAATCAGTTAACTAGATTTGATGATGTCATATGCATTTTTAATAAATTAATTGATTCTGGATGCACATTTATGTTTTTATAATTAATTTAATTCCTTTTTGACTTAATTGACAATTTTTAAATTTTTATTTAATTAATATGTCATAATATCAATTAAGTAATTAACATAATGTTTATTTGCCAATGTAATGTGATTTTAGGGATTAATTAATTAATCAAGTAAGCTAATCGATTATGGCCTAGGGTTTAGGTAAGATCAGTTTGAATGTGATGAATTGCCTATTTGATTTAGGACTTAAGTTTAATCAAGATTAGGGTTTCTTGATTAATTGTTGAGATTGGGGGTCTAGGGTTTAGGTGACCATTTTTAGGTGATTATAGTTACAATATTATAGTACACAGTCCCAGTCAGGAGATAGAACCTGTTAGGATTCAAAGTAAATAGTAGGCTCACTACCAAGGTACACTACCCAAAGAAGGTTAAAGTCATCGTCAAGGATTTACAATCTGCATCAAGTGAATATAGCAAATACATGATCTAGTGAACTTTCTAGTAGCAACTATCTTTGCTTGATTAATTCCAATGAAGTATCAACACTGCTCTCTATCCACCAGTCTAGCTTCACGACTTCATAAATTTATGCTCTTCTCTTTTCTCTTCCACACTTTTCACAAATGAAAATATCACTCATATATACCCTTTTACAATAACCCATTAGGTCGGCCAGTTAAGCTTTTGTAATACAAAATTAACTAGGTCAGCCAATTAAGGATTCCCATCATACAAATAATTACATAAGCCCTTTCTAAGTTACACACAGTACCTGTAACAAGTATACAACATTTTCAATTCATCACAAATACTTCCAAATTGACAATCCACTCTCATAATTAATTTCCACACATTACAAGTCTGAAGTCAGCCAGGAAATAGGTCTTCTCTAGAACACATGCCACACCTGATGTCATCAGTACCCAAACAGCAATCGAACTCAACCCATTTCACTATCATATGTCATCTCTCTATCCGTAAGCTCACAAGTTATGAAACATCTTCCTTAGTAAGATATACCCAAAATACAGAGACCTTCTCTGTCCAGAATCACAGTTACAGTCCAAAAAAATAGTCTTCACCAAATGAACTGTAACATCCACATAATATAACATAAATTCAAGCAACCTTAGGAGTAAGGTCATGACACAACCTTCTGCATAAATCCAACTTTGATTCTTCTAAATCATTTGTATAGTGTCCGTACACTCGTTCCAGTTAAGTAGTCAGCCAGTCTTCTCCATAGAAATATATGTTGACATTAGTGACAAAACATGAATATCAACAACATGATCAGTAACCAAAACTAATATCATCCATCAATATCCCCCTTTGGAATTGATGGAAACATATTGGAAAATCCATATGCATCAACCCAAAAGTAATCTCTCTTAATACAATCTTCTCAATATCCTTAACATAAGTTTCCCAAAATAGTAGGGATTTTCTCATAGATTCCTTCCCCCTTTGGCAGCAATGGCAAAGGGTGCCATAACTCATATGCAGTATTTAGTAGCTTTTTCAAATCTTCATTTTCAATCATTTGCAAGATCACCCAAATGTGCTCCATAGTGTTATCCTGTGATCACTCCCCCTAAGGAGTAGATCCATACATCAAGTCCAAAGAATAATATAGCTTTGAGATCTACTGGACTGATACATATCTACATCATTTTAATTACCACTAGGAGGGGCCATCACCCCAAGCATGCCTCTAAGGCATTCAAAATCGTCTTTTGGAAAAGGTTTAGTAAATATATCTGTTATATGTTCCTTTGTGCTTATGTACTCTAGTTTAATCTCCTTAGTAGCTACCTTCTCCCTCAAGAAATGATACTTGATAGAAATATATTTAGTATTTGAGTGCATTATAGGATTCTTTGACATGTTTACTGTACTTGTGTTATCACAATGAATAACCACTGGCTCCTTGAAAATTATTCCAATATCTTCCAGCATTTGTTTCATCCAAACAACTTGTGTGCAATTAATTATAGCAGCTACATATTCTGATTCAATGGTAGATTAAGCAATATAATTCTACTTCTTTCTTAACTAGGAAACCTATCTCTTCCAAAGGAAAAATGCACCACCACTTGTGCTCTTTCTATCATCCACATTACCTGCCCAATCAGCATCAATAAAAGCCTACAAAGTAAAGTCATCAGATTTTTCATACCATAATTCATACTCTAATGTTCCTTTCAGATATCTGAAAATTCTTTTCAAAGTAGCAAGTGTGTTTCTTGAGGATCTACTTAATATCTAGCCACAATTCCAACTGCATTGGTAATATCTAGTCTAGTGTGTGTCAAATATTGTAGACCTCCAATCATTGACCTATACTTAGTTTCCCCAACACTTTGACTCTTATCACTTTTATTTAGTTTTTCCCCTATTATCATGGGTGTACCAACAGGTTTACAATCTTTCATTCCAAATTTATTTAGCATTTCCTTAAGGTACTTGGTCTAAGATATAAATATGTCATTTTTACTCTAATTAATTTGCAAACCAAGAAAAAATTTCATCTCACCAATCATTGACATCTCAAACCCATTATCCATTTCTTTAGCAAACTTCTTACTCATTTTATCATTTCCTCCAAAAATATATCATCAACAAAAAATTCTATAAGTAAGTTTCCATCTTCATCAGTTCTTAAATACAAATTACTGTCTGCATTACCTTTTATGAAACCAAGATGAAGTAGATATTTATCTAGTCTTGCATACTATTCCCTTGGTGCTTTTTTTAGTCCATAGAGTGCCTTCTTCAGTCTGCAAACCATGTTTTCATCATCTGTCAAAGGAAAACCATCAGGTTGCTCAATGTTCACTTCTTCTTCTAGGTCACCATTCAAGAATGCAAATTTCACATCCATTTGATACACTTTGAAGTCTTTATGTTCAGTATAAGAAAGGAATAATCTCATAGCTTCCAGTCTAGCAATAGGTGCGAATGTTTCTTTGTATTCTATGCCCTCTTGTTGTGAGTAGCCTTTACATACCAGTCTAGCCTTGTTTCTTACCACTATGCCTTCCTCATACATTTTGTTTCTGAGAACCCACTTAGCTCCAATCACATTCTTGTTTTTAGGTCTTTGAATAAACTCCCAAGTATTGTTCTTCTTTATTTTCTCTTGTTCTTCTTCCATGGCTTTAGTCCAAGATTCATCTTTGTATGCTTCATCAGTAGTCTTGGGTTCATCTTGAGAAATCAAATAGATCTCATCTCTAAATTTAGATCTAGTCATCATGCCTTTGCTTGCATCACCAATAATTTGATCTTTGGGATGGTTTTTCTTGACATACCTTAGAGTCTTTAATGTCTCAATAGCTTCTTCCTATTCTTCTTCTTCAATCTCATACTCAATCATCAAGGGTTCTTCAGGTTCAGCAGCAACTTCTCTTGTTTCTCATCTATCCTCACATTGGTGCTTTGAATCAGTTTTCTCAATCTCAGATTGAAACATTTATATGCTTTACTCTTACTAGAATAACCAAGAAAGATTCCATCATCACTTCTAGCATCAAACTTGCCTATATCATCATCTCTCTTGATATAGCATTTACTACCAAATATTCTAAAATATTTCATATTAGGTGTATGATCAAACCATAATTCATAAGGGGTTTTATTTGTACCTTCTATGATTTGAATTATGTTTAGTGTGTACATAGCAGTGCCAACTTCTTCTTTCCAATGGACATGTGATACATTTCCTTCCAACAACATAGTCCTAGCAGCATCTAATATAGTTCTATTTCTTTACTTTGCTATCCCATTCTGTTATGGATTTCTAGGAGTTGAAGTCTGTCTATGTATTCCATTTTCTTCAGAATATGTGTTAAAATTTTTGGATGTAAATTCTCCTCCTCTTTTTAATCTCAAATGTTTCATCTTTAAACTAGATTCATTCTCAACTTTTTCTTTGAACTACTTGAATTTGTCAAATGCCTCAAATTTCCCTCTCAAATATGTAACCCACATCATTCTAGAAAAGACATCAACAAAGAGTATAAAATACCTTTCACCATAGTATGATCTTGTTCTTGTAGGGCCACACAGATCTGTATGCACCAGATCCAACTTCCCTTTTGTTTAATAGGCTTTTCTCTTGAAAGTACTTCTAGTCTATTTTACTATAACACTTTATCTAAACATAGTGTTAGATGGCTTAAAAATTTTAGTTAGATCTCTTACTACTTTTGTCATACTTGCCTTCACAATGTTGTCAAAATTAACATGAAAAAATCTTTTGTGCCATAACCATCTGTCATCAATCTTTGAAATAAAACAAGTAGCTTCAGATGTGTTTAGTTCAAATACATTACCTCTTGATTTAGTACCAGATTCTATCAAGTCTCTTGTTTTACTCTTGATAGAACATTTCCCATTGATGAAGTTTAGTTGATAACCCTTGTCCAATAGCTATCCAACACTCAACAAATTATGCTTGAGTCCATCAACAAGTAGTACATTGTCAGTGTTAGTCTTAGCATCCAATGAGATAGATCCAATCCCAATAATAAGTTTAGGATTATTTTCACCAAATCTAACAACACCACCATCATGATTCTTCAAACTTACAAATTTATTTTTATCTCCATTCATATGATTTGAACAGCCACTGTCTCTTTTCAACTTGAGATACTAATTCTTTTTCCTCATGCATAGGTTCATCATCCTTAATAGAAATGAATCCTCATCATTAGATATTCCTTCACTAGCATAATAGCACTCCTTATCCTTTGAGAACTTAGACTTGAAAAACTTAGGTTTGTGCTTTGGAATTCTTGTAGGACATCTAGATGCAAAATGACAGATATTTTTAAATGAAAAACATCTCAAAGGTAATTTTCCTTCAAACTTACCCTTACATATCTTTTCTCTTCTAGAAATTAGTGCAACAATTTCATCTAACATCCTTTCTTCTTCCTTTATTTGTTCCCATTAATCAACATAGGCTCCAAGTTTTTCTCTTAGATCATTACTGCTTGTGCTTGCATTTCCAGCTAAGGTCTTCTTGTTCTTGTGCACGATTTCTTTGAATGTTGACTCAACTTTAGGTAAAGTGTCTCCCAATTCTGCAACCTCAAATGTAGTTAGTTTTCCAATCAACATCTCTCTAGTGAAGTTTGGTGTCAAAGGTATGATCTCCTCTATAGCCTGAACCTTGGTTCTATATGCAGATATCAAAGATCTTATTATCTTTGCAATTACTTCTTCTTCACTGTAAGTTCCTCCAGAGTTCCTAATACCAGTCACCACCTCAGTAATTCTTTGTACATATCCTCTGATGTTCTCATCTTCACTCATCTTTAATGATTCCATCTTTGAATTCTAGTTTTGTAACTTTTCTTGCTTTGTAAATTTGTCTCCAACATATAGTGCTTCCAGTCTTGTCCAGATGTCGTGTGTAGAATCCAAGTCCTTTACTTTAGTGAATTCTCCTTTTGATAGAGCGCTAATTAAAGATTCACTTACAACCATATTAGATGAAAATAGCTTCTTTTTTTCTTTAGTGGCCTTCTCTAATTCATCCTCAGTCACTAACTTTTCTTTCTTTCTTGTGATCATCTAGTAGTCAAGTCCTAGACATATCATATGCATTCTCATCTTTTTCTACCAACTGTCAAAGTTTTTAGGATCAAACTTCAGACTATCCTTCCTATAGAAAGTCATCTTTAGGATCACCTCAAGCTGATAAAATTTCTCTCTGAGGACCAGTAGCTGTGATACCAATTGTTAGGAATAACAGTCCATAAGACAACTAAGTGGGTGGGGGGGGGGGTTGAATTAGTTGTAGTATAGATTATTAAAATTTAAACTTTATTAACCATATCAGAAAATGTGGATAATAACACAGTAATAGACAACACCATAACACAAGATTTGTTGTCGAGGAAAACTTGTTAAAGGTAAAACCCTAGTGGGAATTAACAACCACAAATAATGTACTAAGAGTATAGTATCCCTGTTAAAAGATATTAGCCCTGTTAGGAGCTTGTTACAACATTATAGTACACAGTCCCTATTAGGATTCAAAGGAAATAGTAGGCTCACTGCCAAGGCACACTTCCCAAAGAAGGTTAAAGCCACCCTCAAGGATTTACAATCTACATCAAGTGTATACATCAAATACATGATCCAATAAACTATTTGGTAGAAACTATCTTTTCTTGATCAGTTCCAATGAAGTATCAAAATTGCTGTCTATCCAGCAGTCAAGCTTCGCAGCTTCACAAATTTCTTCTGTTCACTTTTCTCTTCCACACTTTTCAAAAATGAAAAGATCACTCATATATACCCCATTACAATAACCCATTAGGTTGGCTAGTTAAGCTTTCCTAATACATAATTAACTAAGTCAGCCAATTAAGGCTTCCCATCATACAAATAATTACATAAGACCTTGCTACGATACACATGGTACCTATAGAAAGTATAAAATATTTACAATTCATCACAAATACTTCCAGATTCACAATACACTCTCATAATTAATTTCCACATGTTACAAATTTGAAGTTGGCCAGGAAATAGGTCTTCTCTAGAACATACACCACAACTGATGTCATTAGTACCCAAATAGAAATCAAACTCAACCCATTTCACTATCATATGCCAGCTCTCTATCTATAAGCTCACAAGTTCTAAAACATCTTCCTTAGTAAGATATACCTGAAACACAAAGACCTCTATCTAGAATCACAGTTGTAGTCTAGAAAAATAGTCTTCACCAAATGAACTATAACATCCACATAATGTAACATAAAGTCAAGTGACATTAAGAGTAAGGTTAGGACACAACCTTCTACATAAATCTAACTTTGATCCTTCTGAATCAACTGTACAGTGTCTGTACACTTGTTCGAGTTAATTAGTCAGTTTGTCTTCTCCATAGAAATATATGTTGACATTAGTGACAAAAATGAATATCAACAACATGATCAGTAACCAAGGATGATATCATCCAATAAGAATTTCTTAGGAGTTCGTAGCCTATGCTCTATTTGTGGATGAGGAGAAAGGAAACGGGATCCTAGGTTATCTCCTGCCCATTTCTTACAGGAGCTTATTTAGTTACCACAATCATATTTTGATTACTTCAAGGATGTGGTTGATGCATTGGTCACACCATAGTATAGAGATTACTTAATTCGCCATCCCTTCCCTAGATTCATAGATCCTACTGAGAGAGCACTACAGATTGATGAGGATGATGACCCTTAGAGAGCAGCATGTGGGGGGCTGGTGCAGGAACACCTAGGGGTTTCAACCCTAAAATTTTGTTGGGAAATTCCTTCTCTGGTCTTAGCTTTCAATAATTATTTTTAGAATGTTTTAGGATTGGTTTGATATGTTTTGGTAAAGTTTGTATTGTGTTGTGCGCATTTTTCTCCAAGCGACCTTTGTAATGTCCCGAGTGTCAAAAAAAGGAAAAATGATGTAAATGACATATAGAATTCTTGGGAGGACATTTTTAGAGGGTTTTTAGGTATAGGAAATGTTTTTTACCTTATGGAACCCACTCATAGGGTCAAATCATTAAATAATAAGGAATTATCAAAATTGAAAAATGTTGCTTGAGCAACATTTTGCAACTTTTCAAATGTTGCTCGATAACATTGAGAAAAAAGTTGATTTCTTCCATAAAGGAATTTATTGATTGGTTTGGGAAGTTAATTAGACCTAGGAGAAATGTTTAAGGATTTATTAATGGTTGTATGGAGTTTGGATAGATTTTGCACAGATTCTGAAGAAGAGCAGCAGTGCAGTTCTCTATTTTTGTCACAGTTTTCTGAGTTTTTGTTAAAAATCTTCATGCATGGATTGAATCAACCAATATAATGGTTGATTAAATTTTTAATATTAATTTACTTATTTTTAAATTATTCCTTTCAAGATTTTATATAGGTTTTGGTGTTCAACTAGAAATCAATCCTTACTGGACTGTTCTTTGCCAGTAAAGGAGTCTGGTTTCTAAATATGACTCCATAGTGAGCATCCTATTATGGATCCCTATGGCCCATAGAGGATGGAAATTCTAGTAATTTTATAGTTATTTTCTTATGAATAGGTCCTGAAAGTGAATTTTACCATTTTTAACATCTTTCCCTAGGTGAGATTGGCAGTGCCCTGCTAGGAACAAGAAGGTATAAGACTTGTATTGGATGCAAGGTTGGATTAAGTGGTGTGATCTAGTGAATGGAGAGTTGTCTTTAGGAGTTAGAAAGACCCTAAAATTAATGTTGGGGGTCTATGAATCCATTTAATCATATTTTTTTAAAATTTTCATCAATTAGCCCTATTCGCCCTACTTTTAAGGAAAATATCTCAGTGGAGTTTTAAGTGTTTTACAGATAACTTGGGATCCTCTAACCCTATAAAGTTTTTAGGATTTTCAAAAGGGTATTTGGATCCATTACCAATTTTTGGTCCTTTTTGTGAATTTTTGGAGTTATATGGATTTAGGAGCCTGATCAGGGCTACAGGGAATTACTAGTCCTATTCCTTGAAATGTGGAACTCGATCAAGGAATGACTGAGATACATATCTAAAATTTCAAGAATGGAGTCTAAAGGAAGGAACTGGAGTAAGTCCCACCCTATAAAGTGTCTATGAAAGTTTTGAGGAGGTTTGGTGGATTCTACCTTTGTAGGTTTAGTGAAGTGTTAATCCATTTGTTGGTAGAGGGGCTCATGGAGTTTAGGGGGAAGAGAACCTAGTGTTCTATTCCTAGGTTGGGGTTGAGAAATAAACCCAAGTGGGTCTATAAGAGAGACCTAGGAGTTTGTCAAGTTGACTTAGTAGAAGAGCCTCCCTATCAAATTAGTTTCAGAGCCCTGAAAGATTTGGGCTAGGAAGTATATGTCTGATTTACAATCAGTGGGTGAAACAATAATGTTGACAAACATAGTGATAGGAAGGAAGGTTTATGACCAAGAAGAGGAGAAGAGACTCCTCAGAAAAACCCTAGCTAAAATGGAAAGTAAGCTTGGAGAAGTTTAAGATAAGACATAAGAGGTGAGTGAAAAAGTTAAAGAGACAAAGGGTGAAGGAAATTCAGTGGTAGTAGAGGATTATGTGCCAGAGCCTGGTCCTATTCTACAAGAGGAGCCTTTCCTTATAGATTTTAAATCCATGGGTGGAAAATCACTAGAAGGTGTACCCTTGTAAAGTGGAAAAATGGAGCCTGAGGTGGTAAGGGAATGCATAGAGGGGTTAGAAAACCACTTGGAGCATGAAAATGTGAATAAAGCATAGAAGGTTAAGGTAGCCAAGACAAGATTGAGAGGGACTTCCATCACATGGTGGAAATTTGTGCAAGATGAAATAAAAAAGGAAGGAAAAAACCCCATTTTCACTTGGAAAGGGATGGTTTCTAAAATTAGGGACACCTCTATCCCTGAGGATTATGAGATACAACACCACAAGAAAAGATAGAATCTTAGACAAAGAGAGTTAAATGTGATCACATATATAGAGGTGTTTTAAAAACTATGCTTAAGACCCATCATGATAGAGGATGAGATCTCAAAGTGGTACATTACTTAAATGGAATCAGATGAAATAGAAAAGAGGACATAAGCTTTCTGATACCTACCACAGTGAAAAAGTGTTACCAATTGGCTCTTAAGGTTGAAGAAAAGAGAAAGAAGAAGCAAGAAGAAAATAGTACAGGCAGAGGAAGAGGTAGAGACTCAAGAGGTCATAGAGGTAGCTATGGAGGTAGAGGGAATGACTCTAGAACACAAAGTGAGTAAATATTAACAGATAAAAGTAATGAATCTACTGGCGGAGGTAACTATTAAAGAGGAAGAGGTTCTAAGAGTGGTGGTAGTGGAATATTTTGTGGAGGTTCTATTATAGGTTCCTCCTTTGTAAACATGAAATGTTATAATTGCCACCAATTTGGATACCCTACATATAGGTGTCCTGACAAAGAAAAATATTCTCATTTAGAGAGAAGAGTCAATTATGTGCAAGAAGACACTAGTAGTGTCAAGTCTCCCCAGATTAACCTTGATTCAGTGAGGGGAGAATTTGATGATAAGAAGAGTTCTAATTAAAGAACCAGTTAGAGAAGAGCATAAGGAGAGGAGATCACTTTGCAAGCTAAAGTGAAAGATCCTTGGCAAAGTGTGTATGGTGATCATTAAATTAGGGTCAACTGATAACATTATCTTAGAGGAAGCCTTGACCACACTTGGATTGTCTAGGATACCACATGATCATCCTTATAGAGCGACATGGTTGAACAAAGGACAACATGTCCTAGTAAATGAACAAGCATGGATTGAATTTTCAATTGGAGGATGCAATGACAAGATTATCTATGATGTATTACCTATGGATGCCTAACATCTTTTATTGGGGAGACCATGACAGTTTGATAAGAAAGCCATCCACAATGGGGAGAAGAACTCCTACTCATTTCAGAAGGATGGGGTAACATACAATATTTTTTATTTGGTGGAGGAAGAAGGGGTGAACACTAGTCCGAGCGTGTTGGGAGTTGATGGTAAAGAATTCCTACAAGATCTCAAGAGAGAGGAATAATAATGCCTCATAGTTATGACAAAGCCTAAGGGAGAGAAGATAGATGAACCAACACCCTTACCCAAGGAGATAAAACAAATTTTGGAGAAATTTAAAGAAATTGTGAGAGATGGATCACCAAGAATCCTACCACCACAAAGACCCATAAGTCACCAACTTGATTTTATACTAGGGGAATCATTGCCTAGTAAGGCTGCCTATAAAATGACTCCTAAGAAGAATAAGGAGATAGTTAGGCAAGTGCAAGAGTTAGTTGATCAAGGTCTAATAAAGAAGGGCATAAGTCCTTGTGTAGTGCCAATAGTGTTAGCATCAAAAAAGGTGGTAAGTGGAGATTATGTACAAATTATAAAGCTGTAAACAAGATAAAATTTTGATATGGGTTTCCAATCCCTAGGACTGAGGGCCTAATGGATTGTCTTGGAGGATAAAAATAATTCACAAAGTTAGATAAAAAAAAGTGGATACCACCAAATTTGGATTAAGGAAGGCGACGAGTGCAAAATAGCCTTCAAGACTATAGAAGGTCTGTAAGAGTGGATTTTCATGCCATTTGGGCTTAGCGATACCCCAAGCACATTCATGAGATTGATGAATGAAGTGATAAATGAATATATTTTGATATTTATGGTGGTTTATCTTGGTGACATCCTCATATTTATTAGAAAAAAAGTAGAACACCTTGAGTATTTTGGAGATTGTGTTGAGAAAGTTGTTAGAATAGTCCCAAAGGATAAATGAGAGGGGGGGGGGGGGGA
>MU225788.1:238565-257480 GCA_018584345.1 Thuja plicata
TCCTCCTCTATCTGATCTCAGACATTTCAGTTTTAATCTAGATTCATTCTCAACCTTAGCTTTGAATATTTTGAACTTCTCAAAGGCTTTAGATTTCTCCTTTAAGAACGCAACCCACATCATCCTTTAAAAATCATCAACAAACAAAATAAAATACCTTTCTCCATAGTGTGATCTTGTTTGGGTAGGACCACACAAATCTGTATGCACTAGGTCCAATTTGTTTTAGGCTAAGTTTTGCTTTCTTCTAAAGGAACTCCTTACATGCTTTCCAATAACACATTCCCTGCATATTGTGTCAACTGGTCTTGCAATACTAGGAAGGTCTCTGACTGCCTTGACATTACTTATCTTTACTATGTTATCAAAATTGATATGACATAGTCTCTTGTGCCATAACCAAATGTCATCTACTTTTGCAACAAAACAACTTACATCAAAATTGAGCTAAAAAACATTACCTTTTGTTTTGGAGCCCGATGCAATCATGTTTCCATCCTTGTTGTTAATGATGTACTTGTTATCTTTGAACTTCAAATGATAACCTTTCTCAAGTAGTTGTCCAACACTTAGCAAGTTATGATGTAATTCATCAACATATAGAACATCATCTGTCTTGTTCTTTCCATCCAAGGTGATAGAACCTTTGCCTATGATAGGTTTAGGAGTGTTATCTCCAAATCTAACCATACCACCTTTGTATTTGTCTAACTAAACAAATCTATCTTTGTCACCTATCATGTGATGAGAGCATCCACTATCAATGATCCAATCATTTCTAATGTCTGCTTTAGAAATTAAGGCTAACTCGTGTTCTTCCTTTTCATTTGCAATATCCATTTCCTTGAGAAACCTTTCCATGTCTCTAGGGGCAATGAATCCAATTTCATCTTCTCCTGAATCTTCATCAGTTACACCTTCTTTAGCATGATAACATTCCTTCTTATATTTGGGTTTGTAATCAGATCTGAACTTCTTGACTCTTGTGGGGCACTTAGATGCAAAGTGACCAATATTGTTGCATGAAAAGCATTTGAATGGAATTTGTCCTTCATATTTTCCTTTTCCTTTCTTTTCTCTTTTAGCAATCATAGAAATTATTTCTTCTAGTTCTTCATCAACTTCTTCTTTCTCATTATGAATGGAGATGTGTAAGGATTTCTTACCATGGACTAAGGCTTTGAAAGTTGTTTCACTTTTAGGTTCAGTCTTCAATCTTGATATCTCAAATGCAAAGATTTTGCTGATTAAAGTCTCTCTCTTGAAGTCTTTTGAGAATTGCATGGTTTCTTCTAGAATGCTTATCTTGTTTTCATAGTTTGATATTAAATTAGTTAGCAACTTGTCCATTATGTCTTCTTCTAATATTTCTCCACCATTATTTCTGATTCCAGAGACTACTTCATTTATCCTTTGATTGTAAGATCTAATGTTCTCTTTAGGTAACATCTCAAGACTATTGTATTTCTTTTTCCATGTCTTCCTATGTGCATTCTTTTCTTGAATATCTGCTTCAAACATATCTTCTAAATACTTCCATATGGTGTATGCTCTGTCAATTTTCTTGATCTCAAAAAATTCACTTTTAGATAAGGCACTGATTAGGGCTTCTTTAGCAATTGCATTATTGGTAAATGTCTCCTTTTTTCTATTAGTAGCATCATCCTTTGCAAGGTCTTTGAGAGATGGAATTACAACTTCTAATGTAGCAATTTCAGAGATCTCAAAGCCAACACAATGTAGATGTGTTATCATTTTTTTTTTCCAATCCATATAATTTTCTCCATCAAACTTAGGGCTTTCTTTTCTGAAGTAAGACATCTGATCTACCTTAAGCTGCTAGGCTTCTTCTTCAAGGCACTTGGCTCTGATACCAATTGTTAGAATAGTCCCAAAGTATAACTAAGAGGGGGGGGTGAATTAGTTATCAGTAAATTTACTTCTTTTTACTTCTTTAACTCCAAAATATAATAAAGTATATACACATTCACATAGCATAGTACACAACACACAATTTGATTACAGGGAAACCAAATGGTAAAAACTTTGGTGGGAATTATCACCCACAATGAACTATACTTGTTTATAGTAATCCCTATTAGAAGATATTTAAACCCTGTTAGGAGTTGTACTTTACAATGCAATAAGTATAGTGTCCTGGTTAATGGTTAAACCCTATTAGGAGTCTTTTACAAATAACCCTGTTAGGGGTGGTGGTCTCACTGTCCAGAAGCTCACTGCTTCAATGGTGAAGGCTACAATATTTTGTATAATAGATATGCACTATATTTGATGAGGAACTTTAGAGTCGACCTGTTGTCTTGATTAGTTCTAGTGTATTACAATCTTTCACTTCTTCTTCACATAGACTCTTGATGAATGAACCACATTTGATATTTTTCTCTATACATCTTTTGTCTCTTTTTGTATCATTCACACTTAGCGTATCACAAATGACTTTCTATAAGTATCTTCCTCAAAGTATAAGATCATGGGACCTATAATAAAACTCTTCACAACATCCTTGTTGGCTCTAATAAGAACAAAAACAATATTACAACCGTGCAAGTATAAAATAAATAGACACGACGCTTCACTAAGTCAGCCTCACCAAATTAACTCTAACTATGCAATCTTCTTGAAACACATTTGGTGCCTTTAGATAACTATAATAAACTCATAAATAATCATGAATACACACACACATATCCTAAAAATAGGCACAACTCAAGAAACACATTACATACATTGGCTCTGAATAGACACTCTTCCAGAATTGTAACTGCCAATAACATAATTACACAACTTGACTGAAACATCATATCTGGATCTACCTGTATGAACATAACATAATAAACATGTTGAAAACATGTATCTAACCATGCAAGTATTCATGTCATCATTTTGATAAGTACATTTACATAATCACTACTATGTATTATGTGTTGTCATCATTGACAAACATACAATCAATCAACTGCACAAAATCAAATCTCCAACAAAAGTTGCATGATGAGAAGTTAGCAATCAACTTGGAGAAGTGTGATTTTTTTAAGCTAGAATTGGTGTAGCCTAGGTTTATGGTCTCACAAGGAACATTGAAAATAGATCCTAGAAAAGTGGAGGCTATCCTCAACTTGCCTACTCCTATATCTTCTACTGAGGTAAGAATTTTGCATGGGCTTGTCCAATTTTATATGAAGTTTATTAGAGAATTTAATGCTCTATGTGTTTCGGTCTTAGATACTTTAAAACATGGGATTGTTGGAAAGTTATATATTTGGCTTGATGTGATTCACTTTTTGGTTTTCATTTATGTCAACACATCTGGGTTACAGATCGATTCCTATGAATTTGAGTTTTGATGACTCTGAAAATGACTAAGTACAAAGTAGAGTTACAAAGGTATTTTGGGTATCGAAGATCAAGATCGATGAATTATGAAAATCAAGCTTAGAGGAAGATAGTATGGGGTATGTCTGACCTCCACCTATGATCAACTTTGTTTATGTAATTTTTACAACAATTTAGAGAGATTTTAAGACATACAGACAATAGGAGAAGAGTGATACAAAGTAGTTGGACAAAAGTAATGATTCAGAGAGTATGACATGGACTCCTAGCAATCAGAGTTGGATTATGGTTTTTGATTACCCATACTTTGATTATGTAAGAGCATAGACTATGCATTTGATATTTGTTTTATTAAATTTATTTTTTATTGAGAGTCGACTATGTAATATTTGGTTAAGAGAGTCGACTTGGTTAAGAGAAAAGATATCTATATATGGAGAACATTTTTGTTGAGAAAATATATGGATGATGTGAGATGACTTGATGGATGATATGTTTTGAGGACATAAAAATTGCAAAGTAGATGATGATAGATATAATTGATGAGCTATGATTGGAACTATCTAAGCATTAGAGATGCTTATTTTGTTCATTAATTAGACCATTTTGTAACAGAATTGCATTGTGAGAGTTGTAAGATTAGTTGGCCCCTAACATGGTGTTGTATACCTTTAACAGGGTTGTTATTCCTTTAACAAGGAAATGTACTATGTAATATTCAGCTCCTAACAGGGCTAGGTATCCTAGCAAGGACACTATACTTTAGTGCATTCTTGTGGGTACCATCCCCACCAGGATTTTCCCTTGGCTAGGTTTTCCTTGACAAAAAAATTATGGTTTTATGAGTACTGTGTTATTTTCCTATGTTATTTTCATTTCTTCAAGTATATGGTTATTGTTTAATTTGTTGAAAAGTTTTAATAAGTGTTGTAATACTCATTCACTCCCCTCTCAATATTACCTAATCCTAACAATTGGTATTATTGATTTTGGCCCTTGGAGAGAAAGTCTCATAGTTTAAGGGAGATCAGAATGGATTCAGATAGTTTGCAAGAAAACTTTGATGCTGCACTAGAAGACCTTGACAAAGAAAAAGTAGAGATTGGAGAATTAAGATTCAACATGCGAAGAGCTGAGAAATTTATAAAGAAACTTAGAGACCAACTTGAACTTTTGAGAAGTCAGAGACAGGATCTTGTGGTTTAGATAAAAGAATATTCAGACAAAGACAATTCAAATTAGATGAAGCAACTTGAAGAAGAAAATGAAACTTTGAAAATTGAGAATGAAAGTGGTATTGGTAAGAGTGTTGTAGATTTAGAGAGTGATTTTAATAGTTTTTTTAAGAAAGAAGAAGATAAAAACAGTAATAAGATATGGAATATCAAAGAGACAAGTGAGACATTGGTTCATGGAGTGACAATAGATGCTACTGGATCTTCTCCTGATGGTAGCAAAGAAGAATTGACCTAATTGGCCGATCATGGCCTTAGGGGGAGAATTGGATAAAGATATCAAAATATATCCCACCCCATAAATTGTGGATTGAGCTCATGTGAGCTTAGGTATGAACACGGCCGACATCATGGAGTATACAGTTAAGAGCACAACATCAGCTGACATATATATTTTGATCACAAGATCTACAGCCGACTGGACAATATTATGTAAAGTGAATTTTTATAACTTAACATTTTATAAAGAACCATATTAAGATCTATTTCCTTACCATTTAACAAAGAGATACCTAAGGAGATTAGAGAGAAGAGAGATTTAGACTATGCTACATTTTCCTTGCGTGATCGATTGAACTGGAAAACTCATAATTTAGTGTGAAAGAGGTATTTACATCATCTAGCTATGGATGCACCTATTATTTATGATGTTGTAGATTGACCTAGGTATAAGTTTAAGAAACATCCATTCAAGTCTTGTGAAGAAGACCCTGAAGGAGCATTTGCTCAAACACCCTATGAAGTTTTACATGTAGAAGATATTAGGGCTTACATTCATTATAAGTATGATATACTAGGAACTGATGATATTTGTTATGAGATGGAGTATATGACTGATAAAGGAATTATGAGAGATGAGTACAAACATATTGATTAGTTGAGCATTATGAAAATTCAGGATTTGTATGAATTCGACAAAGAAGAATGGTTCAAGATATTATTGAGCAGAGTACATGATCAATTTATTTTGATAGGAAAGCAACCTATGAAGATTTGCAGTGATTTGATTAATGAAAATACTAGATTGGAGAACACTGGAATTGTTCCTTTTGCAGAAAAACATGTGAAGAAGCAAGTCAAAACCCTAACACACTCTAAATGGGATAGGTGAGCAATGACTGTGAATGACATCTTTCAGCAAGATGTGAGACTAATTTCTATGATACTTGGCTATAAATTATACTACAATAGGAAACCTAATTTGGTATTTATAGGAGTTATCATGAAGGCATGGAGAATGGTGAAAGAAAATGTAAAATACAATCTATGCGAAGTGTTAGCATAGTAATTTCTGGAGAATGTAAAACTGGTAAAGAAAGATAGATCTAAGACCTTTATATTTGGCTCACTATTAGTACATATGTTTATCCACATTGAACACAAATTTCTAGGCATGCACCCTAGTGGTTGGAAAATAGGGATACCTACTGGTATTCAGATCACACAGAGCTACATGAGACAAAACAAGACATGGGTTGATGGTGAACTATTTGGAATGATCAAAATCCTTTATAGAGAGATGAAAAATAGATACAAGATATCTAATGACATAGTTGATAAGTACAAAGATACAATATGTTTCATGGTTGAAGTTGATTGTGTATTCTTTGAGGCAGTCACAACAAGGAAGAAATGGTGTTATCCTATGGGATATGAGGTAAGTTCAAAGGTACTTACTATGCAAGTTGAACATGTTCTTGCATCTAAGATTGATACATCAGAAGAAAGATGGGGAACCTTTGAGGATATATATGCTAAGGTAAGAGAGGAACATACTAGATGGTGCAGGAACACCTAGGTAAGGCTCTTTGGTGACCTAGGGTTTCTAGAGTTCTTTTGGCTTGTAGTGGTTCTAGTCAGAATAGTAGTTGAATAATAGGACTAGAGGTTTCCTAAGGTGTGTGTTAGGTCTTTAGGGAAGGTCTTTACAATTTTTTTTGGTCTTTTAGGGGACAAATGTCAAGGTGGACCCAAATTGCCAATGTTGTGGCAATGGTGTGAATCAAGCACATCGGGGTCAAATTTAGAAAGAAAGGGTTTTAGGACCTAAGGGAGGTAGGCATGGTCTACCTAAGTATATTATTATGTGTTCATGGTGTTAGAAAAAAGTTTAGAGTGGATTTCCAAATATTGTGGAAAGTTGTCAAAATTGTCAATGCTGTCATTGACAACATTGACAACATTTATGCAAGAAGAGCATTTTCGCTCAAATGGTTATTGTAAATATCTTAAACCATAATATTAGGGATGGGGACAAGTATAATAGGCCTTCCTAGACCTATAAGCATGGTTGGTGAACAATTTGAATATACAATATTTTCTGTGTGTGCAATTGCCAGAGAAATTTAGTGAATTTTCTTGGTTTCAGTGATTAGATGGATTAGATTTCATTATGTAACTGCTGATTAATGTAGAGTAGGTTATCATAGGATTCTTTGTGGGGTTATTTTGTCAAGTTGAAGCTTTCGCATTGGTTTAGTTAAATTCTTTGTGTTTTTCCCTATTGCTGGTCTGAACCAGGCAGGTTGGACAAATGGAGTCTTAACTCAACTTTCCACTATAGGTTCTATACAGGCTCTTAGCATGCGTGAGGAGACTCCATTTAAATTATTTTTACATAAGGAGGGTCCCAAGAAAGTGGTTTTACTATTTTTTCAATGATTCCCTAGGCGAGCCTGCTATGCATGGCTAGGGACTGAGATACATTGCAAATGTTGTAAGGAGGGTTGAATGCATTGGTGTCTTCAACCAAAGCTCATGGAGGGATAGATTAATGTGTGAAGGACCCCCAATTCAAGGGAGAAGGTTGGAGGATTTATTTTTTGTGTTGAAAGAGCACTCTTTTGTTTAGACTATCAATAACCCCTAAAACCCTGATTTTTAGGCATGATTATAGGAAGGATTGTATGGACAACTTGAGAATTGGAGAGCTTGAAAATATCAAGGTACTCAATAAAGGGTGTTTGAATCATAAACCATTTTGGAGGCTTGTTTGGTAAAATTTCAAGATATATTCAAAAAGGTTTGAAAAAGGCCTAATTGGCTTGTATCCCTATTTGGGGTGAGAAAGGTGCATTTTGAAGCACTCGATTGTAATGAGTTTGTGAATGGTGTATGCAAGGGTTAAAATGGAACTAGTGGAGATATTTTTTACCTATCCTTCCATGGAGCTAATTCCTAAGAATAATTTATGCAATTGTTGAAGATTGAGACTAGGAAAGACCTAGTTAGTTTGTGTTACAAAATGTAGCATTCTTGATCAGTGCAAGTGGTGTACACTAGGTGAAAGGTTAGGATCTTGTGTGAAGATACCTAAGGAGAGTAGGGTTAGTCATAGAACCCTACTAGGTCAGTTTATTGGCCTAAGGAGACCCTAGAGAAGAATAGGGTCGAGAGAAAGCCTAGGTGTGTTACATCACTAGAGGTTTGAGGAAAAGGAAAATTGATAACCTTGTGCATGAATGTGGTGTAAAGGAAGGACTAATAGAGGATGAGTTGAAAGATGAGAAAATGAAAATGGAAGAGAGATCCTCTAGATTGACAAGTGCTAGTACTCCAGCCCTTCCCACTCCTGTAGTAGTAATGGTAGACAGTCCACCTCCTCCATTACAATAGACATCGCAAGATGAAAAGATTACTCCTAGAGTAACCACTAGATATAGTAGGAAGACATCACCTAAGGAACCAAACATTGAGAAAGAAGAGAAAAAAACTACAAGTGAGAAACACATATGGAAACCTGACATGAAGATGATAGAGAAGAGAGCTATAGAATAGCGGAAGCTAGCTACAATAAATAGATACTATGACAGGTATGAGGAGACAGATAAAATTAAGATTGAAGATATTGTGGTTAATCATCTACTTGTTTTCAAGAAGACTCTATTATAAATTGAGGGTAGTGTACCAGAAGATTTATATGGCAGATTGCATACAAGGAAATAGTTAGCACAGATTGAGGATGAAACAATCAAAAATCAATAAATTGACAATATGCTACCTATGCTATCTTTACAATTAAGGGACAAAATACTCAAAGATTTGAAACCTTCACTGAGAAATAAGATTAGACTACTAAAAAATCATGGAAACAAGATATGATGAAATAATTGAGGAGACTTAGAAAGCACTAGAGAAAATGCTAATGAACACTAGTCCTGAGGAGACACCACTTCCTAAAATCACTTTGCCTACAAACTTAGGAATGGGAGAAAGTTTGAATCTAGCTTAGGAAAGTGTTGAGAAGAGAGAAGTTGATACACAACCAGATTTATATGTTTCTAGTGTACCTATAACACTTGAAATCTCTAAAGATGAAAATAACCCATTTGCTGAAAGTATGGACAACACAATTGCTGAGGAAGAAGAGCAGAAAGAGGAAGAAGAGAAGAAGAAAGAATAGAGTGAATAAATACAAGATGAAGGATAGAAAGAAAATGAAGAAAAAGATGAGACTAGAACTGAGGTAGACACATCTTCTATTTCATTCTTGGAAATAAAAGACAATAAAAGAGATGTTGATGTTGATTACATGGATGAGGATGAGCTAGTGAAATTGGCTTTTACTACAGTTACTAAAGCCAAGGAGAGATCAGAGAAAAAAGGTGACAAAAAGGCTAATATAATAACCAAAGAAATTGATACTGTGAAAAAATTTCTTCCAGTACCTATTTTTTTCTAGCACAGAGATGATATTTAAAATTTGAAGATAGCACTTGATGAATTTGATGGTTATTATGAGAGTTTGATAAAGATTACAAAAGAGAAGACAAAAAAGAACTACTTGAAGAAGAAGTTATCTAAAGTTTGAAATGCTATCTCATGGGACTTGAGCATTTTGAAAACCACTACTAAAAATTCTAAGAGTTGCATTGGACATCAAAGAAAGCTATTTACTTACTGCATGAATCCTATCAGGCATGTTCACAACATTGAAGACATTATTGTCAAGGACAGGGAAACTTTGAACAACATGAAAGATAGTTGTGAACCCTCTTCACAATCTGTAATAGAATTAGACAAGAAAGTAACAATAATTTTGGTAAAACTAGATGTATTAGATATTGAGAAAGGGAGAGTACTGACTAGATTCAATTTGATGAAGAGTTAATCACTCCTAGGATATCCATAATTGAAGCACACTTATTAGATCTAGAGGAGACTACATATTCATTGGCTAACTCTATGCCTACAGAGTTGAAAGAAGAAAAGACAACATCATTTTCATTAAATGTACTAATTCATGTTATTCAACTATTTTTGAAATCATGGAGTACTGAAGTGAAGATCTTGGAAGATTCCTTTCAAGATATTCTGAAACTGGTGAGAAAGCACTAAATTTCATTACTTTGTACACACCTTTGTCATTGTTGTCAAAGGGGGAGAAGAGAAGAAAAATGAATGGGAGAAGAAAGAAGAGTAAAATAAATAAGGATAAGGAGAAGATAATGTATAATAAAAAAAAAAGAAAAAAGAAAATAGAGGAAGGAGAGAGAATTTTGTTAGAACACTTAGTCATTTTTGTTAAGTGTTGCCATTAATTCCAAAGGAAGAGATTGTTGGAAAGTGATCTATTTTTCATGATTTGATTCACTTTTTGGTTGTTATTTATGTCAACACATCTGGGTTATAAATTGATTCCTATGAAGTTGAGTTTTGATGACTCTGAAATCAACTAAGTACAGAAGCATACATACAAAGGTATTTTGGGTATCGAAGATTTGAGATTGATGAATTATCAAAAATATATCTTAGAGGAAGATAGTATGGGGTATGTGTGACCTCCACCTAAGATTGATTTTATTTTTGTAATGTTTAAAACAAGTTAGAGAGATTTGAAGACAAACAAATAGCAACAAAATAGTGATACAAAGTAGTTGGATAGAAGTGATGGTTTAGAGAGTATGACATGAACTCCTGGCAATCAGAGTTGGATTATGGTTTTTGATAACCTATAATTTGATTATGTAAGAGCATTGACTATGGATTTGATATTTTTTTATTAAATGTATTTTGTATTGAGAGTCAACTATGTAATATTTGGTTAAGAGAGTCGACTTGGTTAAGAGACAGTATATATATATATATATATATATATATATATATATATATGGATAAATTTTTGTTGAGGGAATATATGGATGATGTGAGATAATTTGATGGATGATATGTTTTGAGGACATACAAATTGTAGAGCAGATAATGACAAAGATCATTGATGAGCTATGATTGGAACTATCTAAGCATTAGAGATGCTTGTTTTGTTCATTACTAAGAAAATTTTGTAACATAATTGCATTGTAAGAATTGTAATCTCAGTTGGGCCCTAACAGGGTGTTGTATACCTTTAACAAGGTTGTTATTCCTTTAAAAAGGAAATGTACTATGTAATATTCAGCTCCTAACAAGGCTAGGTATCCTAACAGGGACACTTTACTTTAGTGCATGCTTTTGGGTACCATACCTACTAATTTTTTCCCTTGGTCAGGGTTTCCTTGACAACGAAATTATGGTGTTATGATTAATGGGTTATTTTCTTATGTTCTTTTCATTTTTGCAAGTATATGGTTAATGTTTAATTGGTTGAAATTTTTTAATAAGTGTTGTAATACTGATTCACCCCCCTCTCAGTATTACCTAATCCAAATAGGGTTGAAAACTAATTTTAGGTGGACTAAATAAGAAAATAGGGGGTTTGAGATGTTGAAACAAAAGTAGCCACCCAACCTATCCTTCTGTTACCAAGCTTTGATAAAATTTTCACTCTTGAGTGTGATCCTAGCTATATAGGATTTGGTGTTGTATTAATCCAAGAGGGTAGACCAATAGCTTTCTTTAGTGAGAAGATAAATGAGGCTAAGAAAAGATACTCCTCATATGACCTAGAAATATATGATTTAGTTCATGCCCTTAGGAAATGGAGACACTATCTCCTTTCCAAATAATTTATGGTTTTCACTGACAACCAAGCCCTAAGCTTTACCAATTCTCAAGTAAATCATAGTAATATACATATCAAATGGATGAAATTTCTACAAGCATATGTCTTTACAATAAAGAACAAGAAAGGAAAAATGAACAAGGTTCTTGATGCTTTGAGGAAGAGGCTTCTGACTATCCAAGAGGTATAGGTGAACAATATAGGGGTGGAAGATTTTAAGGATATTTATCAGGAGGATAAATAATTTTTAGAGGCATACAATGTGTGTTTAGAGTTTGAAAACCACTTCCATAGTCAGTTTGCAAATTACACATTGTAGAATGTGTTTTCGTTTAGAGGACAAAAATTGTGTGTACCCAAAGGATCTATGAGAGAGAATATTAGATAGGAAAAGCACAATTGAAGTCTCAATGTACATTTTGGACTTAACAAGACCCTTGAGTTAGTTCAAAGGTTATACTACTAGCCTAGGATGCAAAAAGATATGAGGAAGTATGTAGAACAATGTATTGTGTGCCAAAAACCTAAGGGTATTGTTTCTAATCCAGATCTCTATCACCACTTACCAATTCCAAATAGACCATAGGAAAGTATTAGCATGGAATTCATAGTTGGCTTAAAAAGGAAAAATTCTAGATTGGATAACATCTTTGTAGTTGTTGATAGGTTCAGTAAGATGAGTCATTTTATTCCATGCAAAACTACACAGGATTCTAGTCACATAGCTCTATTGTTTTTTAGGGAGATTAGTAAAATCCATGGATTACCCCTTTGTATTGTTTCAGGTAGGGATGTCAAACTCATGGGATATTTTTGGAAGACATTATGGAAAGGAATAGGGACTAATCTATCATTTGGATCAACTTATCATCCCTAGACTGATGGCCAAAAAAGGTCATAAATAGGGTCTTAGGTAACCTATTAAGGTGTTTGACAAAGGAATATGGACAAGTGTGGGATCAAGTCCTACCACAGGTAGAATTTTTCCTTAAATGAAATTGTGAATAGGGCCATAGGTAAGAGTCCTTTTGCAGTGTCTTATGGTGTTTACCCCAAAGGTGTATGTGAGCTGAGAGACTTGGGAAGCATAGAGGGAAGAACTAGATATGCACTATATTTTACTCAATCAATGAGGAGGTACATGACCAAGTTAAGAAAACACTGACATAGGCTACGCAAAGATTGAAAGCCAAGGTAGATGAAAGGAAAAATGAGTTACAATTTGAAGTGGGAGAGTGTGTGGTGGTGTACTTTAAATAGCCAAATAGAAGAAGGGTATACCAAGAAAATTGCAGATGAGAAGGATAGGACCATTTAAAGTGTTGGAAAAATACGGAGAAAATTATTACAAGATTGAACTACCTTCAGACTTAAGAATCTCACTAGTTTTCAATGTATAATATCGCATCCAGTAAAAAGGTCCCAAGCCTAAAAAGATTAAGGATACTTCAAATGTGGGGGATATTACTAATGATGTACCACTACCATCTAGGAGAAAGCCACTAGCAGAAAGGATATTGTAATCAAGAGTGAAGAAAAAGAAAAGACATGGTTAGTACATGGAACATCTCATCAAGTGGAAACATCTTCCTGAAGTAGAGGCTATATGGTTTGCTGAAGCTGATTCCAAGAAGCCAGGGATAGATCCTACATTATTGACTCCAATTGTAACTTAAATTCTTTGTCTAGGGGGAGCATGGTGCAAGATTACCAAGGGGTTTCAACCCTTAAATTTTGTTGAGAAATACCTTCCATGGTATTGGGTTTTAATAATTCTATTAAGGATAGTTCAAGATTGGTTTGATATGTTTTGGTAAAGTTTTCTGTTGTGTTGTGTGCATTTTGGTCCAAGTGACCTTTGTAATGTCCTTAGTATAAAAAAGGAAAAATGATGTAAATGGAATATAGAATGCTTGGGAGGACATGTTTAGAGGTATTTTATGTCTAGGACATGGTTTTAACCTTGTGGAACCCATTCATAAGGTCAACACATTAAATGATAAAGAATTTTCAAAATTGCAAAATGTTGCTTTGACCAACATTTGTAACTTTTCAAATGTTGCTCAACAACTTTGAGAGAAAGTTGATTTCTTCCCAAATGGAAGTTATTGATCAGCTTGGGAAGTTTATTAGTCCTAGGAGACATATTTAAGGATGTTTGAATGGTTGTATGGAGGTTGGATGAGCTTTGCATAGATTTTAAAGAAGAACAACAGTGCAATTCTCTATTTTTGTAACAGTTTTTAGAGTTTTTGTTCAAAATATTTGTGCATGGATTGAATTAACCAGTATAATGCTTCATTTATTTTTTACTCTTCATTTACTTAATTTTTAAGCATTCCTTTCAATTTTGTATATATTTTTTGTGTTCAACTAGAAATCTACCCTTACTGGATTGTCCTCTACTAGTAAATGAGTCTAGTTTGTAAATATGAATCCACAGTGAGCATCCTCCAGTGGATACTTATGGCCCATAGAGTATGGAAAGTGGATTCCTTTTACAATTATTTTCTTTTTGTATAGGTCTTGAAAGTGAAGTTTACCATTTTTAACACCTTTCCCTAGGCGAGACTGGCAGTGCCCAATTAGGAGGAAGAAGGTATTAGACCTAGATTGGATGCAAGGTTGGATTGAGGGGTGTGATCCAATGAATGGATAGTGGTATTTAGGAGTTGGAAAGACCCTATAATAAATTATGGGGGGTCAATTAAACTATTTCATCAAAGTTTTTTTGAATTTTCACAAATTATCCCTACTTTTAAGGACAATGTCTCAGTGGAGTTTGAAGTCTTGTACATATAGCTTGGAATCCTTTGAACCTAGAAACATTATAGGTTTTCCAAAAGGGTATTTGGATCCATGACTATTTTGGGGGATGATTTGTGAATTTTGGGAGTTATAGAGATTTAGGAGCCTTAATAGAGCTACAAGGAATTACTAGTCCTATTACTTGAAATGCGGAACTAGATGAAGGAATGAATGATCTAAAGATCTAAAACTTCAAGAATAGAGTCTAAAGGAAGGAATAGGAGTAAATCCCACCCTAAAAAGTGTCTGTAAAAGTTATGAGAAGTTTTAGTGGAATCTACCTTTGTAGGTTCAGTGAAGTGTTAATCCTTTTATTGGTAGAGGTGCCCTTGAAGTTTAGGGGGAAGGGAACTAAGTGTTCTATCCCTAGGTTAGGCTTGAGGAATAAATCATATTGGGTCTAGAAGAGAGCTAGGAGTGAGTCAATCTAACTTAGTAGGAAGAGCCTCCTTATCAAGGATAGAGGGCTCTAGTGGATAGCGGAGTAGGAGGAGATCCAGGTGCTAGTTCTAGAAGGGCACCCATAGTTGGATAGAAGTGGCAGTGAGGAGAGGGGGGAAATTTAGGTTCTATAGCTATTGGTCCTCCTCCCACAAGTGCAATAGATGATGAGATGGGTGATGCACAATAGTATCCTATTTTTGATGATGTATCCTAATAGATTTGATATTGAAGGGATACACAAGTCAGTGAGGAGGAGGGTGTGTCCAAAGACCAGACCCCATAGCATGAGATACATACTTTGAGGGGACAGATCTAAGTGCTACAAACATAGTTAGCAGTGGATCAGGAACAAATTGTAGAGTGAGACGGTGCTATGAGATGAGAGGATACATGGATTTATATCTCAACATGGTGCTCTTTAGCATGAGGTTACTTAGCAGACTAACAAGGCAACCTATTATGTGGAAGCATGTAGTGTGGTAGTTCCTTTAGTGTAGAAGGTACCTGATGCAAAGGAGCATCAAGAGAATCCTTTACATTTGCAAATACTTCTTTAGCTTTCTTAAATCTAAATCAGAGATATCTCTATCTCTACATATCGCATCTTATCTTCTCTACAAACATAGATTAGAGGCTCATATTCCATCAATATTCCAATCATAATACTATACCAAATTCATATTATACTTATCATATCGCTAAAACCCAACTTACTACTAGTCGATCTACATTCAGTGATTTTTCCAAGCCTTATGGGTGTTTTATGGGCCGGGGTTGAATCCACCATATGGGTTGATACCTTTTTTTCCATTACCAAAGTCAACCCACACATACTAGTTGTTCACTGATCTTGCATGCCATGCATGCTTGTGAGTCATTTACACTAAGGTTATACTTCCTCACCATGGGGGTCAATTTCATCTCAAGCATGAATATGGTGGTGTGTAATAACATGTATGCCACCTTTTCTATTAAAAAATGCCAAATCACACTCCATAGTAAGTTATCTCCATGCTCATGGCATGCCTCATGGCTCAACCATGGGTTGGGATTAAACTACAACACCATGCATGTTGGTATTGCTACTGATATCATGCGTACAATAATAATTTATTGCAAATTAATCTCTACAACAACTCTCTCGCATTTGGGCCTCTTCCAAAAGTGACTGTCAAAAAATGTCGCTTCATGGTTTCTCCACGCAACATAAACCAATTAAACCACCTTTTCAATAACCATTTCATGATTCAAAACTAGTCAATAATTGTGTAATGGTTTTTATAAACTGTTTCCTAATTCCATGCACTCAAGAATAATTGGATTCTACAACAATTCCTTATCACATGTAATGACTTCCATCATCCCAAATCAAGACTACTATAACCTGACACATATATCAAACCAAACTCTTTAATGGCGATTACCAATAACTACCATGACCTGATTCATATCACAATTAAATTATTCATGAAAGGAAACATCTAGTAACGAACTCATAAGGGAACTACAAAACTGAACTGTAGGGAAAATAAAGAAAAAGACTCCATGAAAACTTAAAACACCATCTTATCAAAGCTAATACATTAAAATTTAGTTTTATTATATAACATGGATGGCTCTCAGGCTGAAGGCTAGAGAGCCTAACTCTTTCCACCTTTTACACTCTTTTTCTAAATCTTGTAACTTCCCTCTATGTCTATTCGGTTACATTGTTTTGTCTTTATAGATATGAATCCCTTTATCAAGATTCTTGAGTAGTTATGAAAAATGTTCATCTACCTGATATTCCCATTTCCACTTTTGGTTACAAATGTCATTTAATCCATTTTTTTTAATACATCAATGCAATTTTAAGTCATTAAACCATTTCTTGATATGGTTCCACGAAATCCTAAACGTCTTAAACATATCACTATTATGCAACTTGGCATAATTCTCAAAAGTTGAGGTGCCTCTACACCATACTCCCATATTTGAAATATTTTCAAGTCCCTTTGGAAATTTCCAATTATTTGCACCTCATTGTTCACCATCCTCTATCATGATGCTTACACTGCTTCCTCTATTGCCTTAAACTATGACTCCTATCAATGGAGTGCATACTAGTTTTTGTCCACCACTCTTCATGCTGCTACTTCACACCACCACCATACTTCCATCTTACCCACACAAGATTTTGGAAAGTACTTACCACCCTTCTCTTAGTTGTTTCTCTCTTTACCCAGCTTCATCTTGATGGAGACAATACCAAGAGCCCTGCTAAGATCTTCACACACGTAAGAACAACTTTGTTCTTCTGCAACTCTGATGGATCAAATTGCAACCTCAAACTTCATGACAAGAACTCACACTACTTCCTGGTGTATATTTCCTTCTACATGCTAATAATCTTCTGAGATCTGAAACCACTTGATATAGAGGAGCATCAAGACAATCTTTTACATCTGCTAATACTTCTTTGGCTTCCTTAAATCTACATCGGATATATCTATGTCTCTGCATATCACATCTTCTCTTCTCTACAAACATATATTAGAGGCTCATATCCCATCAATATTCGAATCAAAATATTATACCAACTTCATATTATGCCCATAATATCGCTGAAGCCCAACTTACTACTGGTGGATCTAGATTCACTGACTTTTTCCAAGCCTCATGTGTATTCTATGGGCTGAGGTTGAATCCACTATACGTTTTGTCACCTTTTTTTCCATCACCAAAGTCGATCCATACAAACTATTCATTCATTAATCTTGCATGGCTTGCATGCTTGTGGGTCATTTACACTGAGGTTATACTTCCTCACCATGCAGGTCAATTTCAGCTTGAGCATGAATATGGTGGTGCATAATAACATGTCTGTCACCTTTTCTATTAACAAATGCCAAGTTGCATTCCATAGTAAGTTATATCCATGCTCATGGCATGCTTCATAGGTCACCCACGGGTTGGGATTGAACTACAACACCATGCATGTCGATCTTGGCACTGGTATCATGCATACAATAACAAGTTACTACAAATAAATATTTGTAAGAACTCTCTTGCATTTTGGCCACTTCCAAAAGTGACTGTTGAAAAATGCGACCTCATGGTTTCTCCATGCAACATAAACTAATCCAACCACCTTTTCAATAACTATTTCATGATTCCAAACTAGTCAATAATTGTGTAATGGTTCTTGGAAATCGTTTCCTAATTCCATGCACTCAAGAATGATTGGATTCTACAACAATTGCTTACCACATGTAACGACTTCCATTGTCCCAAATCAAGACTTCTATAACCTGACACATATATCAAACTAGACTCTTTATTGGTGATTTCCAATAACTACTGAGACCCGATTCATATCATTGTTAAATTCTTCATAAAAGGAAACATCTAGTAACCAAATCACAAGGAAACTACAAAACTGAACTGCGGGGAAAATAAATATAAAGACTCTACAAAAAATTAAAACACCATCTTATCAAAGCTAATACATTGAAATTGTGATTGCTTACATAACACGCATGGCTCTCTGGCCTGAATCTTTCCACCTTTTACACTCTTTTTCTAAATCTCATAACTTCCCTCTATGTATATTCAGTTACATTCTTCTCTCTTTATAGAGATGAATCCCTTTATTGAGATTCTTGGGTAGTAATGAAAACCATTCATCTACCCTATATTCCCATTCCCACTTTTGGTTACAAATATCATTTAATCCATTTTTTTCAATACATCAATGCAATTTTAAGCCATTAAACCATTTCTTGACATGGTTCAATGAAATCCTAAATGACTTAAACATATCACTATAATCCAACTTGGCATAATGGTGAAAAGTCTAGGTGCCTCTACACTAGTACCTCCATATTCGTACTATTTGGTGAGATTAGAGGGAGAGGGCCCTCCACCTCAAGTAGATGTTCCTCTACCCCCTCCTAATGATGGTCGTGAGGGAGGGAGTGAGTCTCGATATTCCCCTCTTCTATCTCATCCCATTCAGATATTTTTTTTGAGATACATTGATTGTACATATGATTTATTTGTATCAAGGGTTTATATTGTTCTAAAGATTATTTGAGCACCTTTATGTGTATATATATATATGTATGTATGTATCTATATATATATATATATATG
>MU225789.1:0-21480 GCA_018584345.1 Thuja plicata
ATTTTTTAACATTAAACTAATTAAAAACAACAAAAAAAAATATTTTTAATAAAAAAATAATAAGAAACAAATAAAAAACAATAATAAGTACCTGTAGCAGGAAAAGTGGCAGCAGGGGGGTCGGTGGTAGCTCTCAAAAATGGGTACCCATCCAAAGAAAAATGTAATCACGTTTTGCAAATTGTGAAAATGATTTAAAACAAATTTTAAATAGTTTTAAAAAATGCGCACCCATTTTTTTAAAAACGGGCACCCATTTCTTAAAAAATGGGTGCCCGTTTTGCCACAGGGACCTGAACCAAAACGAGTGCCTATTTTTGAAATGGGCACCCGTTTTATATTTACGGCTCGGGCACCCAAACCATAACGGGCACCCATTTTTAAAAAAATGAGTGCCCATTTCTATTTGCCAATTTTTTTTGGCCGCGGACTTCCGTGAAATTGGCACTCAAGTTTATGCTTGCACCCCTAAACATGAAAAATCAGAGCCACAAGACCACTCATAGTCTTAATTTAACATGCAGAGCTTACAAGCCTTGTTGTGGCATAAAATTTCATCCTCTTCTAAATGTTCATGAATATTATTTTATAGGAACAAGAATGCTACGAGCTTCAAACCATTTAGGGTTAGGGTTTACAACCAATCATATCAAGCATTTAATTCTGATTATCAAGTTGAAACCCTATCTTTCTTCAATCTATAAAAATATGATCTGATCATAAAATTAGCCACCATAGTCCATGGATATGAGTTCAGTACCTAGAAATTGAAGAATTCCTAAGCATGACTCTGAATGTAGCTCACATAAAGGCAAAAATGACCAGGCGCCATTAAATGCATTTATCCTCTGATATAAAACCCTTTTTTTATGAAGCATAGACATAAATACATCTCAGCACATCATCTATCTATTCCTCTGGTCTTCAACAGTTGTTCAAAATTGATCCATAAGATTAGATCGCAACATTTATAGGTCTGAGATCAAAATATCAGTCGACTACCATGAAACCCTGAGAAAAATATTTAAATATTTGAAATTCAATTTATAATGGCTACTAGTGGCATGGAATTGAAATTGGATCGCTGAGATTGAACCCCATTAAAAATTAAAACACGGTCATTGATCCTTTTTATGTTACCCGGGCTCAAAAGCTGACTTTGCCAGGTCTTAATCAGTCGCTCACTCAAGACCCATACAAGAAACCACCATAAACCCTTGTGAGTGCATGACATTGACCATTAGCCACCAATAATGCACTCACAACTACTAGCCATTATCCATTATAACCATCATGAGCTTGTGACTAACAGCTAGTCATGCACTCACAACCATTTCAAGTTACTTCCTTAGACCTCTACGAATATGCAACCTGCTCAGACTTCCACATGTCAGTAAGGCGCGATGCCTTAAACACTAAAAACCTTCATATTTTTCTTTGAGTGATTAATATGGCCATCCAATCAAAGTTAACTATACTGCACTTTACTCTCACCCCTGGCTTCAAACTAGAGGTCCCACAAACTCATATAGGACACGTGGCCACATAGCGTAATGAATTGAACACTAGATCGATAGCATCTCCACTTCAAGCCTTTATGCCGACCGTTAGATCTTCCTTAACTTGATGCTCCTTTAACTACCTTTCTCTACCCATGACCAATGATGTCATATGTGCTACGTGTCAGCCGAGCGTAATTCCTTAATAACTAGATCTCGTTCAGTTTTTCTTTAAGGCTTTACGTTGTCCGTCTGATCAAAACCTACTTGATTGGTCTTTACTTTACCCTATAACCTGAGCCTGGACCACCATGGACACACATCATTAAGGCATGATTCCTTAATGAGTAGATCTCAAGCACTTTTTCTTTAAGGCAATACGTCGTCTGTTAGATTTTAATCAACTTCACTGCACTTTACCTTAATTACCTTGCCACTAAGACAGACCCACTGAGACACGTGGTGTGATGTCATAATGCCTTGATGGTTAGATTTTGATTAACTTTTCTTTGAGGAATTACGCAGACCACAGGATATTTTTCAACTTAACAGAACTTTACTTTAGCCTTTGAGTAGAACATGAACCACCTTGGACATGTGTTGCAAGGGCATAATAGCTTAGTAGTTAGATCGACTACATCTTTTGATTAAGGCTTTATGCCTACCGTTGATTCTCTTTGAATTTGACCTATCTTTAACCCTTCACCTTTACACAGACCTAGTCCCGCCATCCACCACATGTCAGCTAGGCGCGATGCCTTGATCATTAAAAGGCTTCATCTTTCTTATTAAGGAATAGTGCCTATTGTTGGATCTTCTTTAGTGCTTACCTTTTAATTTCTTCCTCACTGTTATGTTGTGCCTAGCCTATTCCATGTGTCACATAGGCTTAATGGCTTAAAGGATAGATCTTGTTCTTCTCGGCTTCAAGTCTTTAAGCCAACCGTTGGATCTAAACAAGACATGCACGAGAGATGTAAAAGGTAAGGATATAAAGTTTAACGGGGCTAAGGACTTAGGAAAAAATAAAAGGGACGACCCCGCTCAGACATAACAAATAAACCAATGGGTAAATAAGTTTTTAAGTGACAGTAAAAAGATAACTCGGTTTTATAACAAGTCCATGAAGGGTTAAAGGCATTTTATCAACCAATGGCTATAATTTTGAAACTAGGGCTTGGGGGAAGAGCAAGAAATAGTAGAGTATTCATAACTTAGACCAAAATTTCTTGCAGTTTTTATAGTGCTAACAATTTTTACTACCACAAGTTTATTGTTCTTTTGTACCTATTTCACCTTCTATATTTGTTTACACACTTGGTCTTCCCTATTGGGGTGTCTAAGGGGGGTTCATTTTTTCTCACATTTTCTTAGCTTATATTCACATCAATTAATGTATTTTATTTCTTTGCATTTTATCTTAATCTTTATTCCACCACTTAGTTTGACACAATTTGAGCTTTTTACTTTTATATCTACTCTTCATTTTATGCTTTCACAAAATTTCCACTTTGTTTCTTTACCTTTCCTTATTAGGCTTCATGTTTACCTTGCTTTACCTATAGCTTTAATGCTTCCCATTTTACTATGTGACATGTATCTTGCAATTGTTGATTATTATTTTTTGGCTTTGGTCTTACATTATTACATCAGAAGTTTTCTAGATCTTGAATACTAAGTCTATATTGATGCATCTTAATTTTATAATTACTTATTGATCCCATATTATTATAATATACTTATTCATAACTTACATTTTGAGCCTAAATTGATACATAAAATTTGTAGATTCACTTATAGACCTTACTTTATTATATCATACTTATAAACTATATTACTTATACAATCTATACATTCCTCAATCTATACATTCCTCTTGTTGTATCCATGGTATTTATCCTTAAATTGGAGGCATCATTCCATTCCTCTATATAGATATATCCTTCATGGTTAGATCCTTACATTTAGGGGCATTTTTCCTTCCCCATTGTAAGCAACATGCTTTTCACATGGCATGTTTTTTTTATATGTTCCTTACATATTGGGTGCATCAATTTCTCACTTCCAAATTACCTTGTTCACGCCTATATACTCTATGCTCTGCAATACTCCCAAAATTCAACGCTTACATCTTTATTTATAGATTTCATTTACTTTTACTTTATTGTGTGATTTTTCCTCTCCTTAAATTCTTTGGTTCCTACCTACACAACCAATCAAATGGAGACATGTATTATCACTAATTCCTATTTTGATTTTTCAAGTAGTAGCAAGTGCTACAAATACTCAATACAATGATGAAATAGATTATTATCACATGACATGTCTTGTGCCCTATGCACGCGACCATCTTATGGATCATTGAACCAAGTCGCAAAAGCATGCCAATATCATCTTTTAAATAGCCCAAACTTTCTTAAATGCACTCATTTTTCCTTTTTGTTTCTATTTCAAAGGTAGTTGACAAACTCATATATTGTACCAAGATTTTACGTGCAAGACAAAACTTGTATACTTTTTTCTTTGTATTTTAGGTTCTTATAGAGAGAACATAATGAAGGATATAATTCCATGATGACACCTTGTATGGTCCATTACTTTACATTGAACCCCTTTCATCTCTATTGTTGTTTGAGTTTTTACTTTATATGCATGTGTGTAGTATTACATTCTTTCAGGAATACCTTCCAAAAGATTATTTAAAAATCTTTAATAGGATATTTTGTCATTTTCTATTTAGTTTTGTGTCTAATATAAAGAAATGTTTTGCACATATACATATTAACAAATGACAAAATATTACATTTCAAAAAACTTTTCTATTATATTTTCTTTTCTAAAATATTTATCAATCCCAACTTTTAATAATTAATCTTAACTAATTTATGTTTAACTACTAACATTTTCTTGGTTTATGTTTTTTTGATTTGATGAGTTTGGCCCTTTCCTATTGATCTAATCATAATATTTTCCTCATTTATCAATCCCGACTCTTAATAATTAATCTAAACTAATTTACATTTAACTAATTGCTTTGTTGATTAGACTACAGTAAAGAAAACCTCACTATTGTTTCTTACAAATGCTCATTTTCCACCATCTATGTATGTGTTGTCAGTCCCCATTAAATTTCATTTATAAAAAATGCAAATCTAGGAGCCAAACGAAGAAAAACTAAACTTGTGACTTCGAAGCATCTAAGCTATGCCAATGTATCCATTAAGACTCCTTCACAAGTCAAAAAATATTGTATAGATACTCAGTTGAAGCTCCCGGGGTAACAGTAACTTTAAAATCTAACAAAATGCTCATCCTTCCTCCTTTAAAATATTCAATACCTTTATACAAAGCTACCATTTTGGTATAGGCGGGAATGCTGCGAGCAAAGGTTAAACTTGGCCATTGCATCTGCATGAAAGTTACTGAAGCCTTTTCAGAAAATCTTGCACTCATGGTATTCCATGAAACAATATTTCGTTGAGGTGTTGGGTCAAACAATTCACATACACTTTTCTATTCTTTCACATTTTGCAAGCATGTCTATCGACTCATTTACCTTTCACTGGCTGTAGAGGCTCTTGTTCTTTTAATTCGTTCAAAAATTGTAGCACAAAAAATGTAATTTGAATTTGACTTAGCATATGCATAGGAATTGGGTGACTGATTTTTGACTGCTGAGGTTTAAAAAAGCCAAGTGCACCAGTAATGAGAATAACAGAATTGGCTAGAAGTAACATGTTTAATGGGCCCCACAACATCACACACATGGAAGTCAATGCTTAGTGTTGTTAGTAATAACTAAGAGGGGGTGTGAATCAGTGGCCTTAAAAATTAGTCCTTAAATCAACCCTTAAAACTTGTAACCAAAAATTATGCCTCTAGTTATCTTCTATCCTACAAGATGAATGCCTCTTTATACTTATAACAAATTACTACTTGTTGAAATGCTTTGTAAATCATTCTTATTATATGATTACCGATAAGTAGTCAACTATTTACCGAAACATAGTAAATATGCAGAGTATACCAATAAATCCAGAATTGCATATGTGAAATGTAAAACAGTAAAGTAATGAAACATAAACACATAGCACATGGATTTTTAACTTGGAAACCTTGTTAAAGGAAAAACCACTGGGACCAGTACCCCAAATTTTTACTCTTCTGAAGTGATCCATGTTAAGAACCAACCTTAGTTAAGATTACAAACACACTGTTAGGTGTGACCTTGCTAGAGGATTTAAAAGATAGTTTGTCACCTAGTATCTAGCATCTAATGCTACCATCCTTGATCAAACACTCACTTGGCCTGTCAATAGGTATCGGGAATATCCAATGCTACTTTCTATGATCAAACTTTTTGATACTCCTTGGGATGTATCTCAATTGTAGAAGACTTTTAAGTCTTGCTCAGTTAAGAGACTTGATGCTTCAATGGTTAAACTGAAACATTAAATGATTTGTTCATACATACAACTTGAATTGCAGATTTTTATATCTATTGTAAGTGCATTACTTCTTTGATCAATATAATCAATTATACCTTTTCTCCACACTTTTATGCTCTGTGATGTTATCTCACTATTCGTAGGTGTCTGCAGAATCTAGCTCTTTCTTGAGCTTGTTGATCAGGATTGAATGAAGACTTTCTTCTCCTTCAAAATTTCTTTAGCATCTTTCCTCTTTTCTCTTCTTCACCCCACAATTCATAATGAATTGGGTTTGTCTCTTTATAGACATGATTCACCGTTTATTGGCTTTCTTGATTCTTGGTGTTATCCATAATTCTCGCCAATTAGATTTAAAACACAACTCCAGTATTATCTCAAAGAGATCTTCTTGCCAACTGGAAAAATAAACTTTAAATCAATTACTTATCTCCAGCTTTATCTGGACGATTAAAACAATGATAAGTATCAGTTAAGTCTATCTTTAGCTTCTTGACAGCTAAGCATTTTGTCATTTGTGAACTCTCTATTCTATCAGTCAACTCTTCAGTTAGTCACCGATAACAACTGACTGTTCCATTGGTGTGACTTAAATTGTCATCGGGATCTCCATCCTTGTCTTTTCTATTAGGCAATACTGTAATTCTTTCTGTCGGGTTACACTGTGCTTTGCTCTTCTGGTAACACTATAACTTTTATCGTCGGTAATATTGTGCATTTTCTCATCAGGTAACACTGTGAGTTTGCTCTTTTACTCTGTCCATCGATGTGCACTTTGTTGGTGTGTACAATCACTTTGTGAATACTTTACTTATATGCATTACTGATAGCATAGGCTTGATTCATTGATTCTTTGAAGTCCTTGGTCGTGTTTCCATGACCATACAGATTATATCAAGTTGACATCAATGACAATAGAATACATTAACTGATTTAATGCCTTGCATGATCATCAACTTAACATCTTCAAAAATTCAATTAGTTACATTTCATCAATCTCTCCCTTTGGCATTGATGGAAACATACTACATTATCATACTATACTATTACTAATACAATATGAAATATACAGTTTCACCAAGCTTTCCTAATGTAACTATTATAAATGTCTGGCTTTTGGTAAGCTCAAATAGCTCAGATTTAATTCTTGAAGCTTTCTATATTCAATCCCTTCAGTGGATAGATGTAGAATCTTTCTTTTTCTGATGTGATGTGTTCTCTTCTTGTGTCAAGCTCTCTCCCTTTGAATGTTATCTTCTTCTTCTTCTTTTTTGATGTCTCTTGTTAGCAATTCTCTCCCTTTTGTATGTACTCTCTCTTTCTAATTACATCTATCCCTGAGGTGATAATGGATATAATATTTCCCTTTATCTGTATGATAATGAGATATTTCTCTCCCTTTGACAACAATGCCAAAAAAACATTTTGTCAAACAAATATTTGACAGTAATGTCAAATGGATCCTTTCTATCCATAACATATTCCTTGAATTTTCCAATCCATCGGTAATAACTCTGGTGCTCAGAGTAGATAAATACCTTGCTATGTATAGATGTATCTTTGAAGTCCATTTATTTTCTTGCATCAACATGAATGATATTGTGAAAGTATGTAGGCTGATGCAACCTTCTAGTCATATTACTGACCAGTAGACAAGGGTCTGACCCCTAGTCTCTTTCTCAAGTATTCAAATGTATCCTTGGGCAATGGCTTGGTGAAGATATCCTCCAATTGTTCCTTTGATTACACATACTCAAGTATCACCTCTTTTTCTTGAACTTGTTCTCTCAAATAATGATACTTGATGGCAATATGCTTTGTTTTAGCATGCATGACTAGATTCTTGGAAATGTTTATTGCATTGGTATTGTCACAATAGAATTTGCATATGCATACCTTCCAGTAACTGCTTGATCCATCCAATATTTGAGTAGTTTGCAACAACAACAACATACTCTACCTCTACAGTAGGCTGTGAGATGCATCCTTGCTTCTTGTTGATCCATGTGACAAGTTTGTCACCCATAAAGAATGCTCCTCCAGTTGTTCTCTTCCGGTCATCGATGTTTCTAGCCCAATCAGCATTGGTAAAGACCTTAAGTTCAAATTTGCCTTATCTTCTATACCATAAGCCATATTTCTCAGTATTCTTTAGATATCTTAGGATTATTTTCATAGCAGTCATATGTGATTTCTTGGGATTAGCAAAAAATCTAGCAACTATTCCTACTGCATGTACAATATCTGGTCTAGTATGTACAAGATACATGAGTTTTCCAATCATTGATCTGTACAAAGTCTGATTTACCTTTGATGAATTTTTCTCCTTTGTCATCTTACATCCAATTTCCATCGGTGTTCCAACTAGTTTGGATTCTTCCATCTTGAATATTTTTAGTACTTCTTTGATGTACTTGGATTGTGTAATGAAAATACCTTCATCTTGTTGCATGATCTGTAGACCAAGAAAGAACTTGATCTCTCCAAACATAGACATCTAAAATTATTTTCTCATCTCATTTGCAAATGATTTACATAGCATATCATTGCCTCCAAATATGATATCATCAACAAATATTTTAGCAATCAAAATTTCAGCATCAATATCTTCCTTCAAATAAAGATTACTTTTTTCACTAGTCCTTATAAATCAAATTCTTATGAGATAGGAATGAAGTCTTTCATACCAGGCTTGGGGTTCTTGTTTCAATCCATAAAAGGATTTGTGTAGTCTACATACCATGTTCCTCTTGTCTGGATCAACAAACCCTTCTGGTTGCTCAATGTATACCTTTTCTTCAAGTTTTCCATTTAGGAATGCGGACTTGACATCCATTTGGTATACCTTGAAGCCTTTATATGGAGCATAAGCAAGTTATATTCTCACTCCTTCTAGCCTAGCAATGGAATATCCTAGTAAAATACTGGTGGGCCCCATATTTTGGGCACAAAGTGAAAAAATGCTTTAAAAATGAAGATCTTTCGTCCCACATTGATCCTGCAAAAGTATTTTGAGGTGTTTAAAAGGAATAACACAAACATATTAAAGTGTGAAGTAGAGCAGGAGGCTCTCTTTACGCACCCACACAGGAGGCCAAATGGTGCATTGGGAACCATGGTGGTGACCGAAGATAACCAAACTTTGTAGATAGGTGGCGAAAATGATAGATGACTTGGCGGTCTTATGGGAGATGGTCGTGCAGTCGTGAAAGGATTGTAGATAACCACCAAGATTTCAAGATAACATGGCTAACCACTGGGCGAAGTTGCTGAAGGATTGCGGTTAGTGCCAGAGATGTAGAGATCATGTGACTATGTAATTGCGAAGTCGCCCAAGCTAGCCGTAGTTAAGAGATAACTACCGAGATTCAGATTCTGGAGGTTAGCTAACCGTAGTTGCTCAATCAGGAAAGCAAAAATGCTAATTCCTTATCCTTGCAAGATTCTGCGACCACCGTCAGATCAAGAACAGATCCAAGGGCCTACATTAATTCTCCATGTAAACTCAGGGTTAAGGAGATCTTATAGAGACTTGGAGACTACACTGTGCAAGGTAACCAGGGTTAGAGGTGAGTTAAAATCTAGTTAAGAGCAGCTAGCCAATGCATGCTATGTGTCGAATTCTAGTCAATTCTAGGCAAAATCTACAGAAAAGAATAATTTCAAAGGAATATGCACATGATTCAAAGATTAAAATGATTTTAAATCAATATAGTCTATGCAATAATAATAAACAATAATATCAAAGGTCAAATCAAATAAGATTTGCAAGAATGAGAAAAAAATGAAAAGATTAAATATTGTGCAATCTTGAAATGTTAAAATATCATTATCTTTTCACATAGTCTTGTGCAATATATTTTATTGCAAAAATTGACAGAGAAGCATTCTCGAGGGTTTTATCAGAGTTAAAAATTAGATTTGGATAACTTTCTTATGAGACAAATGATATCAGATTTTGGAATCAGATAAAGAAGGATATTTGCAGAGAATAGAACCAAATTATATTAGAAAAGACAAATGCGGGATGAGATCAAATTTCTTTGGTGAAATCCGAATATAAAATAGACATGTCAATCAGATTTATTGAGGCTTTCCCTAGGGATATTTTCTCAAAGATTAAAGTTTGAAAAGACAAATAGAATCAGACTTTGAAGAGGCATTTGCAGAATGAAATCAGATTTCTTTGTGGAGTGAGATTTTGAAAAGACAAAGTAAAGTTCGATTTTTGAAAAGTCACCGATGGAGATTTGTTTCAGAGGAGAACATAGGAGTAAATGTATATAATATTTTAAAAGGAGGATAGGTGTGAATCAAACATAGGTTTTAGGGTTTCTTTTGCTTCTATATCTTCTCTTCTTTTCTAATTTTTAGGGGTTCCCACCTTTTGCTCTGTTGGGAGAGGTTTTACACTGTGTTCTTTTCCTTTGTCAAAAACTTCAAAGAAGGTTCCAAGAAATGGTTTCTTCTATAATATATTATGTATTCTAATGCATATAGGGTGTTCTCTTATTCTTTCTATTTCTAAGAAAAACATTATTGTAACAACAAGTTTATGAATAAGATTCAACATATTGTTGTTTATCATCAAGTTGTCTCCATTTTATTCTGAATCATATAAACTAGGGCATGAAGGGTGTTTTAGTTTTGTCTATTTTTTATTAGAAATAGATTCTTTTAAGGAATAACAGTGATTTTAGATCTGTATTCAAATTTTTATGAGTTGGAATATCAAGGATATTACCAATCTTGTCTTTCCAGTGGATGCTAGTTATGTATTATATGTTTTGAGGTCTCTTTCAAGGGGAGGGTTAAATTATTTGAATAGAGAGTTGAATTTTTGAAATACACAAGTGGATAAATAAGAAGAACTTGATTGATAGAATTTGTTTTAGTTAAGGAATATAAACATATCAGACAATGTTGTTTTCTCTTGCTCATAATCTCTTTGCAATGTTATGTTTGACTCTGTTGCCCATTGGATAAGGCACTGGTCTATGCAAGATTTGAGATATTTCAGAGATCCATCATCAAAACATATTTGAAAAACCATTTCCATTTCATGTTATTAGAAGTAAGAATTTCTCTATTTTTCAGACATACATAAGATTTGATAAATTATTGAGGCATTAGTTATGTAAAGGTGTGAAAAACTATTCCATAATTATATATCTGCAAGCGTGTAGTTGTTATAAAAGAGACATGTATGTGAAAATTAGGCAATACCCGCCTGAGTGTTGTGGAGCTCGAAGAAGAAGGAGGATATTATCCAATCCTCATCAATTAGGCTTCGTCTTGATAGAATCAGGAGTTGGAGTTATAAGAGTTGATTAAGTTTTTAATATTTTTTTGATTCAGCAAGAAAAAGCTCCAATACCTCTTAAAGTTGGTATTGCAGAAATAATCACACAAATTGGTGGGCTAAAAGAGGAGGCATTGGGAGGAAAAGGGAAAAGAAAAAATATTCCCTACTATTAAAATTGTACATCAGTTTGTTATCACCAAAGGGGGGTAGAAATATTTATATTAAATAACTTGAACCTTATTATATGACAACATTAGTGATAAGATGTGTTGACCCTAAAGGACTCATTAGTGATATGTTTAGAAAAAGAAAAGAGTGTTTAGTATTGGACCATAAATTCAAATTTCCTGAGGACATTATCATAAATGAATTCAATTTATAAGACCAAGAAATTAAGAAATAAAAGTGGCTGGTTTACAAGAAGACTTTGGACTTTGTACAACATTTTGATAGAAGGTATGATCCTTCGAAGGAATTTCATCCTTGGGCTAAGAAGATTGATTCATTGATGTCTCTATTTGAGGATTTCATGCAGACATTAAATCAAAAGAAAGAGATAGTAATAAAAGCAGAGCCAGAGAGGGCTAAGGCTATCATGAGCAAGTCTACACATGGTAGGATTGTTCCACCTAAGAGATATGTGTTACATCAGAAGAAAGTATATAGTATGATAATGCAAAAGGGTGAAACATCCTATAGGGGCCAGTTGGAAACACAAGTACATGATAAAGAGGTTTCTACCACAAAAGGAAAGAGGGCCATGAATGTAGAATCTGAATTGAGGCCATTCTGAAAGAGGCAAAGAACAAAAGAAGAGGCACAACAATTGGAGATCCTACATTCCCTTTCCCAATCCCCCTTACACATGGATGAACAAGAAGTTGCAGAAAAATTATGACAGATGGGAGATGCAGGGCAGATTTTTGTAACATCTCAGGAGATGCAAGAAGGGATGCTAGAGGATCCTAAACATATAGAGATGAATTTGATTATTGCTACATTTGCTGGCAACGAAATGGATCCCATAACAAAACAAGCCAGTGATGAGTTTCTGTACAATGATAAATTTGTGAAGGCTAGGGAATTTGTTCAATTCTTGTGGAGAATTCATATTAATGAGTTCAAGGAAAAATGTCAAAGGAAAAATAACTAGCCTAGTAGGAACAAAGATGAATTTGAGGCTGAGGTGAAAGAAGAAATTATAGCCAAGTTTGAGAATATTACTCCTGAAGAAGGAAAAGAGTTTATCATGAAAGAGGGAGTACTTAGCTTGACATAATGGGACATAGCTAATGCCATAGTGTTTGATGTTATTAGAAAAGAGACAAGAACCATGCATGCCAATGAAGCAGAGGCTCAAAAAGAATCCAAAGGATTCAAGTTCAATGAAGACCATGCTACATTAGTAATGTGGTCATTAAAGAAGAAGGAACACAAGAAAACTAGTGAAGGCACCCAGGCTGAGCAGGTTGGCAGTCTACTAGTTGAAAGAGTTACAAAAACTACTAGGGTATAAGAAACATGCATAACATTGGAGTCTTCCAAATTTGGTATAAAGGTAGGAGAGAGGAAAGAGGAAGAAATTAAAATCCTGAGAATCAAACTAGAAATAGTCTTAAAGGCTTATGATGATGAAAGGATGAAATCCTTGGAGAAATATTAAATAATTGTCAAATTAGGAGGACAAAAGTCAATCCAAACTTATCCATAGAGGGTGATAAAAAAGGATCCAAATCAGCCCTCTTCCTCTAGCACAATCCTTTAGTTGTCTCCTTCCCCCATGTCATTTGGCCCTACTACAAAGGCAAATTTGAATTATGAAAATGATAAACTGGTACCGGAAAGGGCTAGATTAGAAGGGGTGAGCAAAAGGTGGGATGAAGAAAGTAAAAAGTTCCATGAGGCACAAACATGGGTGCAAAAATGATATGAGGATAAGATAAGAGCCACACTTATGCATTTTGCTGATGATCTGTACCCCACCTCTATTTACCTACATGGTAAGAAAATTATGAGCATATCAGATTCTTTCAATGAAGAAAAAGATAAGTGGGATCCAATTATGTAGAGGTGGAAAGGAAGGTAGAATTGAAATATTTATATTCCTTATCTAAGAAGGAAGATAATGTTTACATTGTGTTAGTTGCCACTTATAAATGCCTCAAGAGTCTAGTTGATTTGGATATAAGGAGAAGTATCATCCTTAAAAAGGTTAAGACATTAAGAAAAGAATATTTAAAAACCTGTTATGAGCTATTCCCCAATTTATTCAAAAAGAATGGGAAGATAAAAAGGGAATCCTGGTGGATGAATAAAATGGGTGAAGAATTTTCAATTTGGACTAACAACATCATCAGTCTAGAGAACAAACTTTTTTTTGTTCAAACTCTTGAAACCATTGAAAAGGCCAAATTATACTTTGGGCTTTGGAAAAAAAAAATTGAGAAGATAAAGGCTAGCTAGGATGAATTGAGTAGCCAAAAGGATGAATTCATCAACTTCACTTGGCCAAGTGATGAGGTATTCACCTCTTGGAAGGACAGATACAATGCAGCCAACCAAGAAGTAAAGGATGTTGTATGATCAGCTATAGATGATAGTTTTCCCCAACATTTTGAAAAAGATAGGGGGATTAAAAGATATTTACATCAAAGAACCAAGGTAACAAATTCCAGCTGAAAAATTCTAAATAATTTTGAAGTAGTTGCAAGGAAGGTGGTGGTTAGAAGACAAAATTTAAAAATAAATCTTTAACAAAGTGGTTATCATTTCACTTATGTTTTTGTCTTTTGTATGAATCATATATTTTGTCCTTTATCCAATTGATCTATAGCTTGTTCCAATCCTCTTCTATAAAAGGATTCCCAAGATCATTGGAGGGGGCTGGAAAATTGAGTATTGTAAGTATTTTGTAAAATTTTCAGTCAAGGGATATAGTAGAATTGTACTAGATAGGTTTCAAGATTAGAAATAAAGTTGAATGGTCTCTAGCATATTATTGAAGAGGTTATCTCTGATTACATCTTGTATATAGAAGTATGATTCTTTACACTTAATACAAAGATCTAGATTCCAATCTCTCGTGTGGTGTTTTTTCTTATGAGTTATGAATTTTCCAATTCATTAGCATAGAATTTATCTGTTTTTATCTAGTTGTTTTAGAGTTTTGATCAAAGATAAAATTAAATGATACTCTAATTAATACATAGATTCATCTTGATATACACCAGGATTTTGTAAGTAGTATGGGTTTGGGAGAGTTGTGTTTCAGAGTTTTGATCAAGGATTAAATTAAATGATGCTCTAATTAATAAATAGACTCATCATGATATACAACAAGATTTTGTAAGTAGTATGGGTTTGGGATAGTTGTATTCATGACCTGGAATCTCTAATAATAATTGAATTCTACATATTGTATTTGTTTTTGAGCATTGCCCAATGGATAAAGCACTGATCAAAACAAATTCAAACAATAAGTCCCTGGTCTATTTTTGCAAAATGTCTTGTGAACAACACTCAAAAAAACCCTTGTTTCATGTTTCATAGCATAAATTTTTTTCCTAAAACCCTAAGTGTTGAAAAGGTTTCTAATTTCATGTTACTTTTTATCACTTAAGGTCATGTCTTGAATGGGTTCCTTTTAAAATATTCATGTTTATTAAGTTGTCGTTGTCCTAACACTGCGGTCATGTTTTATCCCCTAAGTTTGAAGTCCATGAATGTTTTACTAAAATTCATTATGTGTCATGCAATTCTTGTTTAATATAACAATTGTCGATTTCTCTCATAATGAAGATGAATGAATTTTAACTATCAAGGGAACATGCCATTCAGCCACATGTCCCTGGAAGATTCAGTCGCAGATTTAAAAAAAAAATGTTACTCACTGTAGATCAAAGTCGATCTAAGGGCTCACGCTTTGTCTGTAGATGAAAGATGAATGAAGGATAACATTGAGGGAAAGTGCCATTGTGACATGTGACCTAGGTGGGCTAGAGTGTCATCAAAAAGGAAAGGCTAAATGGAGGACAAGTTAGATCTAATCTAATAGCTGGTGCAAACCCTCATGAAAAAGATGTTGTTGAGTTACTCTTTGAGGGATAGCATTGTGATGATGCATGTATTCAGTGGGTCCAGATGTGAATGAGAAGATGAAGTTAAATTGAAAGCATGTCATATTTGATCCAGTGGTTGGTGCAAAGGCTTATGGTGAAGATGCACACACAATAGTTATTAAGGGAAAGCGCCATGCTTCCACATGGGGTTTTTAGTGGGTCTGAAAGATGATTAAAGTTTTGAATAAATGCATAGCATCTTCAACAAGATCCGACGGTTGGCACAAAGCCTCCAATAAAAGAAGTGATGATTTTAATCAAGGCATTGCGAAATGTCACCACGTGTCCTAGGATATCAAGGCTATGGGCCATAGGAAGGCTAAGTAAAGACCAGTTAAGTTGATAAAGATCTAATGGCTAGCACAAAGCCTTAGATCAAAGGTGATAATATTTTAATCAATAAGGCATTGCATCATGCCACCACATGTCCCTACAGGATCAAAGCCGTGAGTTTTAAAGGAAATTAAATTCACTACAAATTGAGAAGATCTGATGGTCGGTGCTAAGCCTTAAGTATAAAGTGTCCTATCTTTACTCATCAAGGGAAAGCATCGTGATGACACGTGTCCAAGTTGATGGGGCCTGCATAGTAATGCAGAGTTAAGTAAAGATCAGATGGGTTGAGAAGGATCAGATGGTTGGCACAAAGCCTTACGTTAAAATTGATCAAAATTTAACTATCAAGGGAACGCGACATGCTGCCATGTGTCTGGTCAGATGAACGTTGAAGAGGATTTATTGTAGACCATCTGATATGGGGAAAAGCTAGTATAACTGACAGTTCTATTTTAAAATACAAAAATAGCAAGTTTCGACAGTTGGACGCCAAGCATTGCAATTAGAGGAGCAATGGAAAACATGTGCTTTCTTCCCAGTTAAATTTTAAAGTTTAAGATGATGGGATTGCTATCTTGTTGATCACTAAAGGCATTTTGTGTAAATGACATAAGTTGCAAAGCGGAGTGAAATTGTAGTGATTGTGGCCAGATTGTCAAGCTTCTTGCAAAACTGGTAATCTTCTGGTACTGATACTTCTAGGTTGTTATAAATATAAGGGGTTTAGTAGAGTGTGCAGAAAGAGAAAGGTTTTATTATTCATTGTTAAATTGTCAAACTTTAAATCCACAATGTCACCCAGAAGAGAATTCTCCAAAAAGGTAAATTATAAGGATAGAAGTGTGTGCGATGATTTGTTGCAACAATTAACCATGTTGACTAATGATGCCTCAAAAACAAAAGAATTAGTCCCCAAGGATCCATGCCTGAAAGTCACTAAAGGGTTATATGATTTTGGTCAGTCTGTTAGGGATGCCATAATAGGTATGACTGGTTTGGCCTTATCTAAGGTGCTTTTTGGTCAGAGAAATGCTAATCCCCCACACAATAATGTATGGTAGTTTGACGTAGGCAAGTTGGTAGTTCCTTTTATTTTTATGGATATGGACATGCTTACATGTATAGCTAGGAATTATGATAGCATACCCAAAGTACTCAGGGACAAAAATGGGCAAGTCCTGATAAAAGTGACTACACAAGAGATTAGGGAGGTATTCAGTTTGAATGATCCAAACACTTCTATGGATAAGATTGATTTTATTCAATTAAAAGAAGTTTACCAAGCCCAGAGGAAATACTTTTGAGAAGAACCCCTAAAGATTTTGGCATAGTTGGGGACTTGTTTATGGTAGGGCCTAACACAAAAGAACCTTTCAAACTTGATTATTTCACTTTGAAGGCCAAATCAGTTTATAGGGCTCTTTGTCAAATATGTGGAGATGATGAGAAATTTGAGATGCCTATCCATTATATGCTAATGATGGTTGAGATTTTGCACCCCCATCTAGCAATAATTTTTTATTTTGCCCCATATATTGTAGACTTGATTCATGAAGTGCTGATAGGTGTCCAGAACACAAAGGTGTCCAAACCTTTTGCATGGTACTCCTTGTTGATGCATGTGTTTCTATATAAAGGGGCAGATTATTTTGAGAAGGAGATGGAGTTGACAAGATTTAAGGATAATTAAATCATGCCTATACAATTGTGGAATCCAGACATGACTTGGGACAATAAAGAGGCCAACTACATCAATTTTGACAGGTATTTTTCTGCCAGACTCTAGACATTATTATTGAAAGAGGACCCTAGGATTCCTATAGCATTATCTAAATTCTTGAGGCCAATGGAATATGACCAAGAGCTCAGTATAGTACATAATTGGGGTGATGTTATCCCTTATCCAGTGTCAACTATATTCAGGGTCTATGGTTTAAGGGGAGTACCAAATATATTAACCTACAAAGTGCCCCTTAAGATAGGATTGGTAGAGGTCCTAAGACAGATTGGAATTTTGCAAGAAGATGCCCTGACTGGAAGAGGAAAAGGAACAATCTTTCCTGTAATCACTATTGCTCATCAGTTTATCATAACACAAGGAGGGTGGAAACACTTGCAGGATTTTTTGAAACCCTACAATTTGACCACATCAATATCTAGGTGTGCTAACCCTGGGCCATTCATTAAAGACATGTTCAGGGAAAAGACAAAGTGTGTAGTGTTGAATCATCAATTCAAGTTTCTAGAAGACATAGTCAGAAATGAATTTGAATTAATTAACCAGGAAATAAAGAAAGACAAATGGTTGACTTAAAACAAAAGCCTTGATTTTATTCACCATTTTGATAAAACATATGATTCTTTAAATGATTTCTAGCCTTGGGCCAATAAGATTGAGTCACTAATGGATATGTTTAAAGAAATTATGTAGGCTTTGAGCTAGAAAAAGACATAACATATTGCAAACTGAGCTAGAGAAGGCTAAAGCAATTTTGGGTAAAGCCTTCCCTGTTAGAAATATCCCACAAGGAGAGTATGTAGTGTATAAATGGAGGAGATATAACACAATTTTACCAACAAGTGGATAGACCAGTGATCCTAAAGGTAAGAGGCCACTAGAGCCTAGTGCTCAAAGTTTTCTATCTCCCAAGAGGCAAAAGGTAGAAGAGGGACAACAACTACAACATGAACAGGTCTATTCTCCCTCCCAATCCCCAATGCACATGGAAGAACAAGCTATATCTCAGCAATTAGTGCAAATGGGAAACATTGGGCATACCTATGTTACAATTGGTGAATTGTAGGAAGGAATGCCTGAAGAGCCAAAATATGCTCAATTGGATCTGATAGTGGAATAATTTTCTAGCGAAGAGCTAGATCCATTAACACAACAAGAAAGTGATAAATTTCTATCTGATGAAAACTTTTTTAAAGAGAGAGCATTTTTGCAATTCCTATGGAGAACACATATTGATGAATTCAAGAATAGATGCCAACAAAAGCAAGAGGAACAACCTGCCAAAGAAAAAGAGGAAATAGAAAATGAAATAAAACATGAGATGTTATCTAGGTTTGAAAATATCACTCCTGAAGAAGGCAGAGAGCTAGTGAAGAGGGAAGGAGTATTGATACTCCCTAAATGGGAGATAGCTGATGCTATTATTTTTTATGCCGTTAGGGAGGAAACAAAAATGGTTAATGTGATAGAAGCATAAGGGGTGTAAAGTTCAATGAAGATCATTTATTCCTGGTTATGTGGAAATTGAGAAAAAGAAACCTCAAGAAACTGATGGAGATACTCAGGTTGAGCATTTAGGTAGCCTTTTGGTGAGGAGAGTTGCAGAAATAGGGGCTATTGAAGTAGTAGGTATAACTTTGGAATTTGGTAAGTTTAGTGTAAGTGTATCCCTGAAATTAGAAGATGAACTCAAGAACATAAGTGAAAAATTTGAGAGAGTTTTGGGTGCCTATAATGAAGAGAAGATGAAGACTATTGAACAGGCTAAAAGGATTGTTGAACTGGAAGGTAAGAAATCAGAAAGTTCTATCCCTCAGATGATGATTACTCAAGAACCTTACAACTTCATCATCCAGCCCATATGTCAATTATCCTCCTTCTCCTATTCCATCAAGCTCTATTACTCTAGCAGATGTGGAGATGGAAAGAGATAGATTATTTACTGAAAGGAAAAGGCTAGAATAAACTTCTAAGAAAGATATTGAAGAATCTTTAGCATACAAAGAAGTAGAAGAATGGGTTAAACAGAGGCACTATGACAAAATATACTCCAGCTGTATGCACCCTAAAATGGTCACCTAGACTTTGGGCCCCATTTTTCAATTTATCATTTTATCAAATTTTTGAATCAATGCTTTGCAACATTTTCAATTCAAATCAATTTCCTTGATCAAATTGTAATTTACTCAATTATTTCAATATTTCCTAAGGTTTGATTATTTTTATTTAATTAAAAGATTTAATCTCCCTTTTAATAAAATTCCTCTTATTTAATTAAATTCAATTCCTCCCATTTAATTAAATAAAATTCTTCTAATTTATTTAATTGAAAGAAAACCCCTCTTTTAATTAAATAAATAAAACTCCCCACTTAAAACACTTTATTTGTTGAAAAAGGAAATAAATTAAATGAAAAAGTAAATAAAATCCCTTTTTCATCACATCTTCCTAAGTGCTGGGATTTTTGTCTCTTAATCATAGCCTTTGATTTTTTCCTCTTAATCTCAATCGTTCACTTTCCTTTAAAAGGAAACCTCTCCTTCTCATTTTCATATCATCTTTTTCATAGTATTGTTACGCTGCAGGTTTGGAGAGCAATTTTGGAGGAGGATTTGAGCACTTGAGCTTGGATATTGCAACTTCTCTCTTTTTGTCTACTTCTTCTTGCATCCATGGCTATTCATGTAGATTAGATTCATGTTTATTTTCATAGATTAAACTTGCATTTGTATCTCCTTTCATAGATTAATCATGCATTGTTATCATTTAGATTAATTTCTTTTTATGCATTATAATCATATAGAGTAGATCTCATTTTCATGCATTTCAATCTCTCATTTCATGGTGTACTTGCAAAGGCACTAACTAGATCAATCTGAGGGCCTCCATTTCACACATTTGCACTCCATGACTAGAGAGCTATGGATAGATATTTGAGGCCTCATTCTTGAGCAACCTTGGATGGAATGATTCATAGAAGTGTGTCAACATTTATGAACACATTTTTGGCACCCATCATGGGGCGTGATGCTCTTGATTTTCCTTCATTTTATCAGATTTTCAGATTTTCTAATCTTTACATGGTTATTTTATTAAAGTTTTTCAAGCCTAACCCTTGTGTAGATTTGTTTGGAGATGAAAACCCTAGATTTTCAAAGATTTGACCATATCTCCCAAACAGCTTGGATTTTTGGTCTGAAATTTGTTTTGCAGGTTTGTGACATATCAAAGAAGCTCTAGTAAATAATTTAGAAATTTCTGAGGTAGTTTGAATTTTTTATAATTTTTTCTTTATTTTTCATAAAACCTTAATTTTTGGCACAAATTAGAGAATTTTTTGGAAAGTTTTACATTTTCGAAAAGGTCTTTAAATTCTACAAGGGGTCCATTCTTTGAGTTTTAAATTGGGATGCAATATTATAGCTCATTTGGTCAATTTATGACAAGTGGTCTATTTTGGGTAAATGGCTCCCTAGGGCACAAATGAAAAGATATTTTTAAAATTCTGACATTTTTGGAATGCTCTCTATTTTTTAATAGGGGCCTCTTTTCTATATTTAGGGTTTGAGATCCGAATTCATAGAAAACAAATCAGATCTTGTTGACTAGGTCAAAAATCAAAATTAAAAAAGGGTATTTAATGATTAGCTTGCACTTATTTTTCACATGGTTCAATGCATGATGTGAGTTGTCATTTAGATTATTTGTTGGTTATTATTGCTCCTAACAATTGATTTTCATATCTAACCCTAGGGTTTGCATAAGTTGAATATACATTGCATATCTTGTTTGCTTGTTTGATTGTCTTGCTTGTTGGAGAGTTCATGAGGATTGCTTGGACTTGTTTGGATAAATAACAAAATGATTTGCATTGCATTGGATTTGAGGTATTTTGTTGATCTCTATAAAATTTGGATTTTGGAAATTAAAATGAACATCTCATGTGTTTAGCTTGAGTGTTTCTTGCTTTCATAGATCACATTTCCAATTGGTGCTCTAAAAATGGACCTAGATTTGCTTTCTTGCATAAATGTTT
>MU225789.1:33330-47115 GCA_018584345.1 Thuja plicata
TTTTGCCTCTTAATCTCAATCGTTCACTTTCCTTTAAAAGGAGACCTCTCCTTCTCATTTTTATATCATCTTTTTCATAGTATTGTTATGCTGCAGGTTTGGAGAGCAATTTTGGAGGAGGATTTGAACACTTAAGCTTGGATATTGCAACTTCTCTCTTTTTGTCTACTTCTTCTTGCATCCATGGCTATTCATGTAGATTAGATTCATGTTTATTTTAATAGATTAAACCTGCATTTGTATCTCCTTTCATAGATTAATCATGCACTGGTATCATTTAGATTAATTTGTTTTTATGCATTGCAATCATATAGAGTAGATCTCATTTTCATGCATTTGAATCTCTCATTTCATGGTGTACTTGCATAGGCACTAACTAGGTCAATCTAAGGGCCTCCATTTCACACCTTTGTGCTCCATGAGTAGACAACTATGGATTGATATTTGAGGCCTCATTCTTGAGCAACCTTGGATGGAATGATTCATAGAAGTGTGTCAACATGTATGCACACACCAGCCTCTTAAGATGTGCTAAAGAGGTGAATCTTGATGATCTTTATTTGTTGGGTAAAATGATTTTTAACATTATCAATGAATATGATGTAGACAAAGATAAATGGGGTCTGGTCATGGACACATGGAAAGGAAAAGAGGCTGAGGTGAAATCATTTTATTCCATGTCCAAAGAAGAGAATAATATTGATATTGTTTTGACTACAACTCACAAATGTTTTAAGTTAATGGAAGACTTGGATATCAAAAGGAATATTGTCATCAGAAAAATAAAAACCTTGAGGAGAGAATTTTCAAAGGATAGGTATAAAATGTACCCTAACATGTTTAAGAAAGATGGTGACATAAAGAATGAGGTTCTATGGTTAAGACAAATAAAAGAAATAATAAATGCCTGGACACATAGAATCATTACCTTAGAGGGCATAGTTTTGTTTGTTCAAACTATAAACATCATTAAGAAAGCAAGGGAATTTTTTGAGTTCTAGAAGGGGGAAGTTAAGAAGGAAAGCGCCAGCTATGGTGAGATCATCAACAACAAAAATGAAGTCCTTGGTTTTAACTAGCCAAGTGATGAGGTGTACATTTCTTGGAAGGATAGGTACACAATTGTTGATCCAGGTGAAGATGACAAAATGCAGATGGATGAAGAATCTCATCAAGTTGGTTGATACAGTTGAGAGTAAGGATCCTATACCAATAGCATCAAGGAAAACAGACTCTAGATGGGTCACACTAAACAAATTTGAAGAAACTACAAGTACAAAGTGGTCAAGAGACAAAATGTGCCAAATATCTATTGTAACAAGAGTGGTTATCACTCCATTAGCCATTTTGTCGTTTTAGTGAGTGATTATTTTTTTCCTTATTCCAATTGATCTGAAGCTTGTTGCAATCCTAAACTATAAAATGATTCCCAAGATCATTCAAAAGGGCTCAAAAATTTGTAATGTAAACCATTTTGTAAAGTTTTCAGTCAAGAGGGGAAAGATAGTATAATTTGTACTAGATATTGTAAGAAGCGAGAAATAAATAGTTGAGAGATATTTTGCAGGTTATCTCTGAGTATTTTTGTATACTAAAATAAGTTTTTTTTTAATATAATATAAAGATCCAAATTCCAATCTCTCATGTGTTATGTGTCATATCAGTTATGAATTTTCTGATTCAATAGCATAGTTTTTTCTATGTTTATGTACTTACTTGAGAGTTCTGATCTAGGATAAGATTAAATTAGGCTTTGATTTATGCATAGATTCATCTGACACACTACAAGGATTCTATTAGTAGTATGGGTTTTGGGGTGGTAGTATTATAATTTGAAGCCATTGGAAAACATTAATTTGAGTATAATGTATCTGAGTTAGAGTATTGCCCAAATGGATAAAGCACTGATCTGAAGCTTATAAGTTTTTTTTTATTGCATATCTAACTGCACGTTGGCCGTGTTTTCCTAAATGCAAACATTTTAAAATCCATTAAGTATTCATCTATATAAGTTTGTAATATTTTTCAATCTCATACTCCATCTCATGGTTGATCTTCAATGGGTAGTTAGCCAATTAGCTAGTATCTCTCAGTGTTGAGTCATTATGAGATTACTACTTGATAGTACCTTTAAAGACATATCAGAAGGTATTGCAGGGTATCCCCCTTTGGTATAGTAGGGCCTAAAGTGTAGACGTATTAGGAGAGTTCTTGTTAGTTGGTCCTTTTCTTGCATTAGCCTACATTTGGATGCGGCTCCTTTATAAAATATTCATAAAGGGAAGAGGTTGTTGTTATTTCTATTACAAAATAAAAAAGGACCAATAAAATGGCAAATCTTTTGGGGATTGCGTGTTTTATTTCTATAAGTGAGTAAGGTTTCTCAAGTTGAGCTAGACTTCTGGCTACTTACTTGTCATTTATCAGTTGGTTGACCATTGTACTATAGAGTTGTGTCTTTGCATGTCTGAGTGACTTGTATCATTCTTGAGAATATATCAGGATAATTGCTTAGAATATATTGATATTTGTGACCCGTGAAAACTTTCCATGCTAAATTTTTTTTACTCGAGCTATTGTGTATTTTCTTGGCTTTTTCTTTTGTTGGGTGGAAACTCAAAGAAATCTCTGCATCAGTTCTGATTTATTATTATTTGATACTCTAGAGTGTTAGCTATGAGTTACAAAAATACTAGATCCAGGATGAACAATCATCCTGAGAATGAATTGGAAAGTGAGATTCCCTCCACCTCTAGAGTTGGAAAATTAGTGAATAAAAATGTTGTTGAAGTTACTCCTAAAACTTGGAGGCAAAGGAGGAACATAAGAATGGATATACCCTTTCCCCCTAATCATGAAGAAGAAAATGTAGAGGTTGAACATGAAGCACAACCTAGATTAGGAATCTATGGGGAGTATTATTCTTAGAGTGAAAGCATCGATGATGTCCATAGGTATACCAGAAAGATGGTTCATGGTAAGTCTCAAGGACATGAGACTAGGTCTAGATCAAAGAGTCGAGGTGAAGAGAATAGGAATGCTCCAAGTGATCCAAGCTCTCCCTCATCTAAGAAACCACACACCCATCATCATAGAAGGGAGAGAACCATCATGGAAGAAAATTTAGAATTTGATATAACTCTTATGGATTCTGAAGAGATTTTTGAAGAGGTGCGTGAGTTGGAAACAGAAATCTGATAACAAGTTGCCTTGAGAAAAAAGAGAGAAAGAGAAAAGGAATAAAGAATCAGACTCACTCAGATTCAATCTGACCAGTTGAAAAGGCAACTCAGAGATATAGAAGAAATGAATGTTGTTGTTATACCTGAGAAACTGGAGTATGAACGTGTTGTTCAAAAATTGTATGACATACCAAAGCCCAAAGACAAAGGTAAAAAAAAGGTATCAGCTATGGAAATAAAAGAGCCAGTAAGAAAAGGGAGTATGATGGATCCCATAATGAAGTTGGATAATGAGTTGGAAAGGGCCAAAAGAGAGAGGGAGATAATAGACAAGGAATTAGAGATGGCTGATTTGGAAGCCTCTACTCTTGAAATAAAAAAGGAAATTGAATTCCTTAGGAAAGCTTCTGGTTCTCATCCTGCTAGTCCTAGTCCTAAAATGTCTCTAAACTTGGAAAGGAGTGTACCACCACCTATTGATTCTGGAAGTGATACCACTTCAAATGTTCAAAGTAACACTTTATCTCAAAAAATTCTTGTCTATACTGAAAGGTACAGATAATTTATTTTTCTTGGCATCCCTAGTTATCCCAATGAAATTCCTAAGAAGATTAAGGATAAGATTCCTAAATTTGCTAGGAATAATGTAATAACATGTGAAGAAAATCTTAAGCATTTTATGGATATGGTTGATGACTATGAAATTACACTTGATGATGTTATGATGAAATTGTTTGTGCAATGACTAACTGGGGATGCAAGGGACTAGTTTAGAGGATTACCCCATGAATGTATTGGGTCCATGGATGAGATGAAGGAAATTTTTAGGGACACATATAGGGACAAGACTAATGAAGGATTCATGCTCAATGAGTTCAATAATGTAAAGAAGAACCCTAATGAAGAAGTGGTGGAATTCAATATCAGATTCCAAAGGGAAATGCACAAGTTTCTATAAGTAATGAGACTAGATGACAAGGTATGTCTCGCTACCTATTTTAATGCTTTTGATGCAAAAATGGGTTATTTGTTAAGAGATAAGAACCCTAGAAATATTAGGGAAGTGTATAAGGTAACAGTCAGTATTGAGACAAATAGAATAGTTTCTGGGAAAGTGGGCAGGAGAGAAGATTGGAAACCCACCTAGTATAATAAGAAAGAATCAGATAAACCCCTCAGTTCAAAACCTAAGGAGGATGATAACCTTAAGCTAATTTTGAATGCTCTAAAAAACTTAAATCTTGGAGAGAGTAGTCATAATAGGGTTCCAAATAATGTTTTAATTACAACAGACAACCTTGGATGTAGAACTATCCTTATACTACCCAGTGGAAGGATGGGAAACCTATTATCCCACCAAAGAAGGATAAGTTTGATGAAAAAACTCCTGGCCCCCTGCATAAGAATTATCTAAATATGTGTAGTGAAAACCCCTGGTGTGTACCTTTTTAGTCCCCACAAAACCCTGAATATTGTGTTATTGCTGCTACAGTTTCTGCCACTGAGGAAAATGAAGAAGATGAAGAGTAAGAGTATGATGATAGTGGTTGTGCTATAACTTCCTCACTGTTTAATGAAGAAACATGTTATCAGCCTGATGACTTTGATATACAGGATTGGGAAGTAGATAATATGAGATGCAATGCTAAAGGATGTGATGAGACCCCTGATCTAATATGGTTGCACAAGCAAGGGGTAACTATGTTTTAAGAAATAGAGTGGTTGGAAATGCAGATGGCAAACTTGCTGGTATCTTTATCAAGGATACCCCAAATAGTACCAAAAGGCCTCAGGAAAAGGAGAAATAGGCTGAGGGTACTAATAAGATTTTGATTAATAAGGGAAACAAACCTATTGGCCCAAATATGTATAAGGAAAAGATGTAGACACCAGAGAGTTATGTACCTCATCCCAAAAAGGAGGACAAACCATAGGGGAAATGAAGCTAAACTGGCTACTCAAGCAGAAGATGTGGATTGCACAAATCAGAAATTAGATATTTCTGATATGACATACACCCCTGTAGATATGGGACAACTTTTGTCTCAGATAACATTTAAAGTTCCTCTGCTAGAAATGATAAGAATAGGAGAGCACAAGGAAAAGACTCTCACATGGGTGAAAAGAGTAAGCTCTACCAAAAATATAGAACAGAACAAGAAAGTGTTAGACACTAAGGATAAGTCATCAAAGGAATCTGATGAACTGGTATCAAAGATTCCACAAATTTATTTAGAAACCAATATTGTTAGCACTACTGCAGAAGCAGTCCATCCGTTTTCCTAACATTGTTAATAAATGGAAAAATGTTGAAGAACTGCATGATTGACTCTGGAGCATCCAATATTGTTATTCCTATAGAAGTAATGAGGTCTATGGGAATAAATGTAGACACTCCACATGGGAGATTCAAAGCTATGGAATCTAGAGAGGTGCTTGTCATAGGTACTATTAAGGCTTTGCCTTACAAATTGGCAGCTTTCCCTGATAAAGTGTTGACTATGAGTGTATTGATTGTAGATAGTCCCTCCAAATATGGAATGTTATTGTCAAGAAAATAGAGTGCATCTATAGGGGGGCATCCAATGTGACTTATCATTTGCCACTTTCAACATAAATGGTGAAAAAATCAAAGTGTCAAGGGAAACTAGAACATCTCATATGATTGAGGAACAAGATGATAATAACATGAACTATTTCTTGGATACTGAAATGGGGTCATTTCAAGTGCAGGAAAGTCAAATAGTAAAAGGATCAAAACTTGCATTGTTGTTAGAAGATGTAAATAATTTATCTCAACAATCTAACTTATGGATAATGTATTTTGATGGTGCCAGTTCTAAGGAGGGGGTTGGTGCTAGAGTTTTGTTGATATCACCCTCTGGAAAAACCTTTGAATTTTCATTTTCTTTGTTGTTTAAGTATACAAATAATGCAGTAGAATATGAGGCTCTATTGATAGGTCTGAGACTAGCTGCAAGACATGGAATCAAATGCGTCTGGGTTATTGGAGATTCTGAGCTAGTGGTATCTCAGATTATATCTAAATATGCATCAAAGAACCATAGATTGAAGCAGTACCAAAATGCAGTATGGGATGAGATGGAAAGTTATGATGCATTCGGTATTAACTGGATGGATAGAAGCCAAAATAGAATGGCAGATCTGCTAGCTAATATTACCCTAAGGCTAGAAGACATTACCTTTGTTGGAATTTCTTAGATAGAAGTTCAAACTAGGCCTTCAATACCTGACAATGTTTATAGCTGGCAAGTGTTTGATGATGATGTAGACATTCTTATATTTTTGTATTGTGAGGCAGGTCTTGATAATAAAGAGATAGATTTCACAAAGTATTTAAAAAAAATTGATGGAAAAGATACTCTCTTGGGAAAGGATATATTGCATTTGAAGTCAAATAAAGTCCCCAAAGGAATATTTGTTTTCAAGAGAGCCTTTGATAGTAAGGACAAACCTTATTCTATAACATGCATAAATAGATCTGATGATTTGGAGGAGGTTAATATGGGAAAAAAAGAAGTTCCTAAGAAATTATTTATTGGTAAGAAAATGTGACCCAAGGTGAAGAAGGATCTGAATGATCTTTTAAGGAAATACAAAAAGGTCTTTGCTTGGACATATGATGACCTAAAGGCATATAATGAAGCCTTATTTCAACATGAAATTCCATTGAAAGAAAATGCCAAGCCCTTTAGGCAAAAGAAAAGGCCCATAAATCCCACCCTTAGGCCTAAGATGGAACAAGAGTTGAAGAAGATGAAAGATACTGGGATAATCAAGCCCATTAGGCATTCTTCCTGGGTTTCTAATATGGTCCCTATTAGAAACAAGAATGGAGATATCAGGTTGTGTGTGGATTTCAGAAATTTGAACATATCTTCCATGAAGGATAACTATGTTCTCCCCAACATGAAAAATACACTGCAGAGAGTCACTAGATGTGAACTTATGTCCATGATGGATGGATTCTTTGGGTATAACTAGATTATGGTCAAAGAGTCAGAGAAGTTTAAGACAATTTTTACCACACCATGGGGAACATATGTGTATGCAAGGATGCCTTTTGGTTTGATGAATGCTCGGGATAATTTTTAGAGGGTCATGGATGTTGCATTTTCAGACTTCTTGCAAAAGTTTCTTGAGGTCTATCAGGATGATCCTGTAGCTTATTCAGAAAAGGAAGAGCAATATAGTGAGAACTTGGAAAATCTTTTTGAAAGAGCCTTAGCATTTGGAATTTATCTCAATCCAAAGAAGTGCATCTTTGGGGTGACAGAAGGTAAGTTATTAGGTCACTTTGTTTAAAAAGAAGGGGTTAGAATTGACCCAAATAGGGTAGCTACTATTGACAGAGTTCCCATCCCAAGAAATGTCAAGGGAATTTAGTCATTTTTCAGACAGGTAAATTTTCTCAGAAGGTTTGTAACTAACTTTGCTGAAAAAAGTAGACCAATTTCAAAAATGTTAAAGAAGGATGCTAAAATGGAATGGGATGGGGAGGCCACCAAGTATTTTCAAGAGATTAAGCAATCTATTAAGGATGCCCCTATCTTGATAACTCTTGATTATTCAAAGCCCATGAATATTTTTTCATTTGCATCTTGTCTCACTATTGTTGTTGTGTTGTTACAAAAAAATGAAGAAGGGTTTGAGCAGCCTATTGCCTTTTTTAGCAAATCATTGTAGGTTGTAGATCTCAAGTATGATATAACCAAGAAGTAGGCCTATGCATTAGTAAAGGTTGTGAAAGGTTTTAGGTGTTATATAATAGGTGCCATTGTAGTGGTTTATGTCCCTTTAGCAGTAGTTAAGGACATCTTTACTCAACAAGAGGTGTCAGGAAAGAGATGTAGATGGATAAATAGGATTCAGGAGTTCAATATAGAAATCCAAATCACAAAATTGGTTAGAGGGATGGGTTTATCCAAACTGATGGCTAGTGCTAACTTGGATGATAATCACATTAACAGCCTCGAATAAGAATATAGACCTTTCATTTGTAACCTTGACCATTGTGACTGGTATACTAACATTATTTATTATTTACAGAGGATGAATTGTCCATAGGACATGGATGAGAATAAGAAAAGAACATTAAAATTGCAAGAAATTCATTTTTCCCTAATCAGATATGAATTATGGTGGAGGATTCCTGAAGGAATTTTATTGAATTGTGTTGATAAATAACAAGCAAATAGGGTCCTACAAGAGATGCATAATGGAGTGTGTGGTGGCCATTACATGGCCAAGACTACTGCACATAAGATTTTGAGAGAAGGGTTCTGGTGGCCAACTATTTTTAGAGATGCTTATCAATTGGTTAAATGATGTGATGCTTGCAAATGATTCTCTAGTAAGCTAAAATTCTCAGGTAATGTGCCCCTCACACCAGTAGAAGTTCAAGCCCATTTTCAGCAATGGGGCATTGATTTTATAGGATAGATATCTACAAATTCCAGTGGAGGACATTCATGGATTATTGTAGCTATAGACTACTTTACTAAATGGGTGAAAGAAATTACCACTAAGAGAGCTACAAGTAAAGTAGTAATTTATTTTTTTACTAAAGAACATAATTACTAGACTTGGGTGCCTAGAGAAGATAATCTCAGATAATGCCATGCATTTCAAATCTGAGGAATATGTCAATTTCTATGTTGAATATGGTATTCACACCTCTTACTATACACCCTATCATCCACAAGGGAATGGCCAAGCTGAATCCATAAATAAGATCCTCCTCAAGATTATTAAAAGAGTTATGGATGCAAACAGGAAGGCTTGGGATTCAAAGTTAACATTGGCTTTATGGGCAGATAGGGTGATATCAAAAAAGGCTATTGGATGTGCACCTTTTGATTTAGTTTATGGAATTCAAGAAAGATTGCCCCAAAACAATTTGATGCAGATGTACAAGTTTTTTTAGACTTATGATGATGATATTGATACTGACATGCAATTGAGAATTGATGACCTAGTAGAGTTCGATGAAGCTGGGAGGGAAGATTTTGTGAAGAATGCAAAACATCAACTGTAGGTGAAGAAATTGTATGACGAGAAGGTAGTCTCAAGACATTTTGATGTGGGAGATTATGTTATCATGTGGAATGCCAGGTTAGAAGATAAAGAGAAGCATGGGAAATTTGAACCAATTTGGCTGGGACCTTATATTGTCCATGAGAGGTATGGGAAAAATTCATATTTATTGAAAGAGCTTACTAGAAATATTTTAGAACTACCAGTTCACAGATAGTTCTTGAAGTTATACTTCTTGTGAAGTCTTATTATCCATGAATATTAGGATTGTATACATAGTGTGTTTCTTTTTGTCTTAGTTTAGTTTTTTTTTTCCTGTTGTGTGGATGTTTTGTTTTCCAGTAGGTTGGTCTACTTTCCCTGAGATTCTGAATTCTTGTAACACCTACATGAGGTATTCATCCCTAGAAAGATCCACTATTAGGTATATTCAAAAAAAATTTCAAACAATAAGTCCATGGTCTATTTTTACAAAATTTCTTGTGAAGAACACTCAAAAAAACCCTTGTTTCATGTTTCATAGCATAAATTTTGGTCCTAAAACCCTAAGCATTGAAAAGGTTTCAAATTTCATGTTACTTTTTATCACTTAAGGTCATGTCTCGAATGGGTTCCTTTTAAAATGTTTGTGTTTTCTTATGTTGTCATTGTCCTAACCCCACAGTCATGTTTTATCCCCTAAGTCCAAAGTCGACGAATGTTTTAATAAAATTCATTATGTGTCATGCAAGTCTTGTTTAATCTAATAGTTTTCGCTTTCCCTCATAATGAAGATGAATCAATTTTAACTATCAAGGAAATGTGCCATTTAGCCACGTGTCCCTAGAAGATTTAGTTGCATATTCAAAATCAAATTGCTACTCACCATAGATCAAAGTCAATCTGAGGGCTCGCACTTTGTCTGTAGATGAAAGATGAACAAAGGATAACATTGAGGGAAAGAGACATTGTGACATGTGTCCTAGGTGGGCTAAAGTGTCATAAAAAAGGAAAGGCTAAATGGAGGACATGTTAGATCTAATCTAATGGCTGGCACAAAGCCTCATGACAAAGATGTTGTTGAGTTACTCTTCGAGGGATAGCACTGTGATGACACATATCTTCATGGGTTCAGATGTGTACAAGAAGATGAAGTTGAATTGAAAGCATGTAAAATTTGATCCAACGGTTGGCGGAAAGGCTTATGGTAAAGATGCGCACACAATAGTTATTAAGAGAAAGTGCCATGCTGCCACATGGAGTCTTCAGTGGGTCCAACGGATGATTAAAGTTATAAATAAATGCATAGCATCTTCAATAAGATCTGATGGTTGGTGCAAATCCTCCAATGAAAGAAGTGATGATTTTAATCATCAAGGCATTGTGAAATCTTGCCGCGTGTCCCAGGAGACCAAAGCTGCGGGCCATAGGGAGGCTAAGTAAAGACCAGTTAAGTTGATAAAGATCTAAGGGCTGGCACAAAGCCTTAGATCAAAGGTGATGTTGTTTTAATCAATAAGGCATTGCACCATGCCACCATGTGTCCCTGTAGGTTGAAAGTCGCTTGTTGTAAAGGTGATTAAAGTCACTACAGATTGAGAAGATCTGACAGTCAGTGCTAAGCCTTAACTATAAAGTGTTAGATATTTACTCATCAAGGGAGAGCACCATGATGACACATGTCCAAGTTGATGGGGCCTACATAGTAACATAGAGTTAAGTAAAGATTAGATAGGTTGAGAAGGATTAGACGGCTGGCGCGAACCATTAAGTCAAAAGTGATCCAAATTTAACTATCAAGGGAATACGACATGATGCCACATATTTGGGGAGATGAACATTGAAGAGGATTCATTGTAGACCGTCTGATATGGGGAAAAGCTAGTAAAATTGATGGTTCTATTTTAAAATACAGGATTAGCAAGTTTTGACAGTTGGATGCCAAGCATTGAACTCAGAGGAGTAATGGCGAATGTATGCTTTCTTCCCAGTTAAAGTTTAAAGTTTAAGATGATGGGATTTCTATCTTTTTGATCACTAAAGGCATTTTTCATAATTGACATCAGCTGCAGAGTTGAGTGAAATTGCAGTGATTGCGGCCAGATTTTCAAGCTTCTTGCAAGACTTGTTATCTTCTGGTACTGATACTTCTAGGTTGTAAGAAATCTAAGGGGATTAGTAGGGTGTGCAGAAAGAGAAAGGTTTTATTATTCATTGTTAAACTGTCAAAATTTAAATCCATAATGCCGCCCAGAAGAGAATTCTCCAGGAAGGTCAATTATAAGGATAGAAATGTCTACGATGATTTGTTGCAACAATTAACTGATGACATGTAACTGATTGAATATTTGACAATGTTAAGTTGAAAGATAATGTAGGTCATTATATCAGTTAATGGACTATATTATCATTGATGTCAACTTGATATCATCTATACGGTCATGTACAAAATTCCAAAGACTTCAAAGAATTAAAGGAACCAATGTTATGCTCTCAACAATGCATAAAAGTCAAGTATTCACTAAGTGACAAACAACACCGATGGAGTGCACACCATCAATCAAAGAAAACAAGAATAGTTACAGTGATACCTAACAATCAAAAGCATAGTGTTTCTTGATGAAGAAAAACCATAGAATTCTCGATGAGAAAAGTTAGAAGGTTGCATGACAAGCTAAAGACTCAAAGTGCCCGACGACCAAAGATGCAGAGTTTCCTGACAAGGAAAAATCCAATGATGCCTGACAGTCGAAGATCATGAAGCTAATTGGAGTCTCACTAAAGGATCAGTCAGTTTTCACTGATGACTAACTAAAGTGTTGACCGACAGAATAGAGAGTTCAGAAAATGACAAAATATCTAGTTGGTAGAGCTAAAAATAGACTTAACTGGTTGTTTGCTTTGTTTTATTTCACCATAGATAAGTGATTGTTTTAAAGATGATTTTTATAGTTGGCAAGAAGATATCTATGAGACATATCAGCAGTTATTCTTTAAATATAAATGGATGGATTGTTTATCATGCCAACAATCAAGAATCAAGAAACAATGAATATTATGTTCATATAAGAGACAAGCTTAATTCATTTACGAATGTGATTAACAGGAATGAACAAAAAGAGGATGCTGAAGAGAAACTGATGAAGAAAAACTTCATGTAGTGCTGATCAAACAAGTTGAAAGAAGAGCTAAGGAATTTTGCAGACATCGATGAATAGTGAGCACAACATCACAAAGTAGAAAGTATGGAGCACAAGGATTAATTGATACAATGGTCAGAGAGGTAATGTACATAAGTAGATCTAAAAATCTGCAATTCAAAGTTGCAATATGAATAGGTCATAGTGTTTCAGTTTAACCATTGAAGCATCAAGTCTCTTAACCGAGCAGGGTTTAATAGTCTTCTATATATTGAGGTACATCTCAAGGAGTGCCAAAAAGGTTGATTCATGAAAGTAGCATTGGACTTTCCTGATACCTATTGATAGTCGAAGAAGGAGGCTGATTCAAGGATGGTAGCAATAGATGCCCGATACTAAGTGACAACCTCTATGTATAAAATCCTATAACAAGGTTGCACTTAAAAATGTGTTTGTAACCTTTAACAGGGTTGGCTCCTAACAGGGTTCACTTCTGAAGAGTGAAAATTTGGGGTACCGATCCTAGTGGTTTTTCACTTAACAGGGTTTCCACTTTAAAATTCATGTGCTATGTGTGTATGATTCATTTCTTTATTGTCTTGCATCTTACATTGCTAACTCTGGATTGATCGGTATACTTTGCTTATTTATTGAGTTTCGGTAAATAGTTATACTGCTTATCGGTAATCAAGAAAGAATAAGGATTGATAGAGAAAAATGACAGACAGTTAATCATTATTATTATTTCATGGCATGCACCTTGCAGGGACATAATAATTTGAGATTTATTAATTTGTGGTTAAAGGATAAATTTTTGGGGCCACAAATTCACCCCACCATCTTAATTATTACTAATAATTGGTATCAAAGCTTGTGTGCTTAGAAAGGAAGGTTTCAAGACCTAAGTGGAGATCACAAGATGAACAGACGAGATGTGCCCAAGTTGAACAAAGACAACTTTGCTTCATGGCAAAGTAGGATAAGACTCCACTTATCAGGTATTGGTAATGATGTTACTCAATTCCTAGATACTAAATATGTGTTTCCCATAGGAGTATTAACAGTAGATCAATTGAGAGAGAAGCATGAGAACAACTGCATGGTCATAGAGCTTTCTTCCTCACTCTCTGATGCTGAATTTGAAGATGTCAAAGATGGAAAAACTGCAAAGAAGATGTGGGACAAACTGAAGCTTGTACATGAAGGTGATACAAATTTTTTGAGAGCCAAGGCAGAAAACCTTAGAGGAAAGTTTGATGATCTTAGAATGAAAGAAGGAGAAAACATCACATAGTACAATACAAGAATCAAAGAAGTAGTCAATGCTATATGAGGAGTTGGAGGTACACTTGAAGAGGAGACCATGGTAAGTAAAATCTTAAGAACCTTACTGCTTGTATATGCTATTAGAGTTTATGCCATTCAAG
>MU225789.1:47201-59056 GCA_018584345.1 Thuja plicata
GCATTTAAGTCTTCTATGAGAATAAGAAAATCAAGTCATAGACACACATCTAGAAGAGATAGTGAAAGTGAAAGTGAAAGTGAAGAAGAAGATCTAGATGAAATAGAAGCACTTATGGCTAGAAGAACACAGAGAGGCAAAGGTAAATACAAAGGCAAGTTACCACTTGTATGCTTTAATTGTAAAAGGATTGGATACTTTGCTATAAGATGTCCTAACAGAAGAAAAGATGATAGAGTTAATGATAGATCTTTTGAGAAGAAATCTGACACAGGTGATAACAAGGATTATACAAGTTACCGAAAATCAGAAAGAAGAGATACCCAAGACTACAAGAACAAAGGAAAGAAAGCCAGCTACCTATCTACTTGCAAAGATGAAGATACTGACACCGAACCTGATGAAGACATTGAGATGGTGTTTGTGGTTGTGAAAGATGATTCAGATGAAGATGAAAGGTATGTAGAATCTGCACTCATATCTAAGGTTAGCAAGAATGATATCTAGATTATAGATAGTGGCTGCACTAACCACATGATTGGTGACAAAGAAAATTTTAACACTTTTGAGTATTATAATGGTGGTATAGTAAGAATGGGTAATGATACACCTTGTTCAATTGAAGGTAAAGGAACTATAAGGTTGAATAGCCTGATTAAATGTGAAAATTCTTACTGATTAAAAGGATTGAATTATAATCTATTGAGTGTTTCTCAGCTGAATAATTCAGGTCATAGAGTATCATTTGAGAATAAGGCAAAGATGTTCAATAAATCAGGAAGATTGATTGGTACTGGCAAACAGACAAAAGCTAACTTATTCTATCTAAATGATACTAATACCACTTTCTTAATGACTAGAAATGAAGACATATGGTTGTGTCACAAAAGATTATGTCATGTGAATTTTGACAACATGATGAAAATAAGCAGAAGAAGAAATGCAAGAGGCTTATTGACGATGTCAAATCCTGACAACATCATGTGTAAGAATTTTCAAAAAGGTAAGATGACAAAGTCTAGTTTTAAAAGTAAAACCCATACATCTAATGATATTCCAGAATTAGTCCATACTGATCTATGTGGACCAATGAGGAAAAAGAGTTATTATGGAGATAAATATTTTATTCTCTTTGTTGATGATTACTCTAGAAAGATGACAGTTATGTTTCTAAAAGAAAAATTTGAAGCATTCAAGATGTTTAAATGGTATAAGGCTATGGTAGAGAAACAAAGCGGTAAGGATTTAAAATGCTTCAGATTAGATAGAGGAGGAGAGTTTATATCAGATGAATTCACTAACTTCTACAATGAGCATGGTATAAAAGGACAGGTTTCTACACCAAGAACACCACAACAAAATGGGATTTCTGAGAGAAGGAATATATCCATAGTTGATTGTGTCAAAAAATTGATAATAGAGAAAGGCATCACCCAAATTTTATGCAGGGAAGTTGTCAGTACTGTTGTCTACACATTAAACAAAGTACAATTAAAGAAGGACACAAAGAAGACACCCTATGAGCTATGGTATGGTAAAACACCCAATGTAAGCTACTTCAAAATCTTTGGTAGTCAATGTTATGTCTTAAAGGATGATAGAAATAGAAAGCTTGGCACCAAGAGTGATGCAGGTATCTTTCTAGGGTATTCCACCAAAAGCAAGGCTTATAAATGTCTTATTAAGGCCTCTAACAAAATTGTTGAAAGTGAAAATGTAAAGATAGATGAATTTGCAGAAAAGAATGAGCTAGAAAGCAAAAAAGAACCAAAGGACTACAACAAGTTTGTATACTATGAAGAACCCAACACTCTATCCGAGAAATAATTCTTACTTCTAGAGCAATAGAATGTTGTATCCGACGGTCAGGCTACAAATACCGACAGTCAGGGTAATGATCAAAATAATGTGCAAGGTGATGAAGAACAGAATGAAGAAAAAAATGATGATCAAACTAATAAACAAAGAGTTGTACATTTACTTGAAATATATGTAAGAAGGAACCATCTAGAGATCTAGATCAAAGGAGGTAAGAAAGCTGGTACAAGAACAAGAAGTAAGTCTTTAAACTCAAGTTGTTTAATTTGTGAGTTTGAGCCAAAATCTATCAATGTTGCACTTGATAATGAAGAATGGATAAGTGATATGAATGATGAGATTGAGAAGATTGAGAAGAACAAGAAAATGTCACTTGTCCCAAGACCAGATGAAAAGAATGTCATCGATACTAAATGGATATTCAGGAACAAGATGGATGAGATTGGAGAAGTCACAAGACAAAAAGTAAGACTAGTATGCAAGGGGTATGCACAAGAAGAAGGTATTGACTATGGAGAGACCTTTGCACCTATTGCTAGGATATAAGGTGTAAGAATACTACTTTCTTATGCTACATTCAAAGGATTCACAGTATACCAGATGGATGTCAAGTTTGCATTCTTGAATGGAATACTTGAATAAGAGGTATACATTGAACAACTAGAAGGGTTTGTAGATCCAGACAAGAGAAACATGGTATGTAGACTTCACAAAGCCTTGTATGGATTGAAACAAGCTCCAAGATATTAGTATGAATGAATTCATTCCTATCTTATAAGTATTGGATTTGTAAGGACTAGTGAAAATAATAATCTTTATTTGAAGGAAGCTACTGATGCTAACACTTTGATTGCTGAAATATTTGTTGATGACATCATATTTGGAGGCAATGATATGCTATGAGATGATAAAAGAGTTTGAGATGTCTATGTTTGGAGATATCAAGTTCTTTCTTAGTCTATAGATCATGCAACAATGTGAAGGTATTTTCATTACATAGTCCAAATACATTAAAGAGGTCCTGAAAATATTCAAGATGGAAGAGTCCAAACCAGTTGGAACACTGATGGATATTAGATGTAAGTTGACAAAGGAGGACAAGATATCAGAGGTAAATCAGACCTTGTATAGATCAATGATTGGAAAACTCATGTATGTTGTACACACTAGACCAGATATTTCACATGTAGTAGGAATTGTTGCTAGATTTTCTGCTAACCCTAGGGAATCACATATGACTACTATGAAAAGAATTTTAAGATATCTTAAGAATACCAAGGAATATGGGTTATGGTATAGAAGAGAAGGAAAATTTGAACTTAAGGTGTTTACCAACACTGATTGGGCTAGAAATCCTTATGATGAGAAGAGCACAACTGGAGGAGAATTCTTTATGGGTGATAGACTTGTCACATGGATTAGCAAAAAGTAAGGATGCATATCTTAGTCTACTGCAAAAGAAGAGTATGTTGCTGCTGTGGAAAATTGCTCAAATATTGCATGGATCAAATAGTTATTGGAAGGTATGCATATGAAGATCCTAGAACTAGTAATTATCTATTGTAATAACACCAGTGCAATAAACATTTCTAAGAATCTAGTCATGCATGCTAAGACTAAAAAAATTTCCAAACAAGTATCATTATTTGAGAGAACAAGTTCAACAAAAAGAGGTGATACTTGAGTATGTGAAATCCAAAGAACAATTAGCTGATATCTTCACCAAGCCATTGCCCAAGGACACATTTGAGTACTTGAGAAAGAGACTAGGTGTTAAACCCTTTTCTACCAGTTAGTAAGATGACTAGAAGGCTCCATTAGCCTACATATTATCATAATATCCTTAATGTTGATGCAAGAAAAGAGATGAACTTCAAGGCTACATCTATATACAGACAGGTATATATCAGCACCGAGCACCAGAGTATTTTGTTGTATTGTTGATGGATAAGGGAAATTCAAGGAATATATTATGCATGGAGAGAAATGATTGTTTGACATTAATGTCAGACACTTGTGAGATATTTTTTTGGCATTGTTGTCAAAGGGATAGAGATTATCCATATTATCACATCCTTTTGTAAAAAGAGAGATATTATCTATTATCACATTACTCCAATAGGGAGAGATTATATCCTTAGGGAGAGAAATTGTATGGAAAGATTATACAAAGGGAGAGTTGCTGACAAGAGAAAAGACATCAAAAGAGAAGAATAGTCAAAAGAGAGAAATTGACACAAGGATCAAACACAACACATCAAAAGATAAAGAGCTGGAAGAATCAAATCTAAGCTAAAAAAAAACTTACTGATGGTCAAAAATTTATCAGTTATCAGAACAAAAGATTGGTAGTTTGATAAATCTCAACTATTTTATTTTATATTGTATTAGAAAATAGTATAGTATGATAATATAGTATGTTGCCATCAATGCCAAAGTGAGAGATTGATGACATGTAACTGATTGAATGTTTGATAATGTTAAGTTGAAATATAATGCAGGTCATTAAATAAGTTAATGGACTATATTTTAATTGATGTCAACTTGATATCATCTGTATAGTCATGTAAAAAATTCCAAAGACTTCAGAGAATCAAAGGAACCAAGGTTATGCTCTTAGCAAAGCATAAAAGTCAAGTATTCACTAAGTGAAAAACAACACCAATAGAGTGCACACCATCAGTCAAAGCAAAGAAGAATAGTCATAGTGATACCCAATGATTAGAAGCATAGTGTTTCCCAACAAAGAAAAACCACAGAATGCCAGACAAGAAAAGTAAGAAGGTTGCTCGACGAGCTAAAGACTCAAAGTGCCGGATGACCAAAGATGCATAGTTGCCCAACAAGAAAAACTTCAATGGTGCTCGACAGATGGAGATCACGAAGATAACTGGAGTCTCATAGATGGATCATTCTATTGTCACTGATGAATAATTGAAGTGTTGAATGATAGAAAAGAGAGTTCAGAAAATGAAAAAATATCTAGCTGGCAGAGCTAAAAATAGACTTAATTGGTTGTCTACTTTGTTTTATTCGACCAGAGATAAGTGATTGATTTAAATATGATTTTTATAGTTGGCAAGAATATATCTATGAGAAAAATCAGGGTTTATGCTTTAAATATCATTGGTTGGATTGTTTATCACGCCAAGAATCAAGAATCAAGAAATAATGAATATTATGTCTATATAAGAGACAAAGTTAATTCATTTACTAATGGGATTAAGGGGAGTGAATAAAAAGAGGATGCTAAAGACAAAATGATGAAGAAAAACTTCATGTAGTGTTGATCAAATAGGCTAAAGGAAGAGTTAAGGAATTCTGCAGACAGTGACAAATAGTGAGCACAGCATCACAGAATAGAAAATATGGAGCACAAGGATTAATTGATACATTGGTTAAAGAGGTAATGTACTTAAATAGATCTGAAAATATGCAATTCAAAGTTTTAATATGAATAGGTCATAGTGTTTTAGTTTAACCATTGAAGCATCAAGTCTCTTAACTGAGCAAGACTTAAGAGTCTTCTATATATTGAGGTACATCTCAAGGAGTGCCAAAAAGGTTGATTCATGAAAGTAGCATTGGACTTGCCTGATACCTATTGACAATATAAGAAGGTGGATGATTGAAGGATGGTAGCAATAGATGCCCGATACTAAGTGAAAACCTCTATGTATAAAATCCTCTAACTAGGTCGCACTTAACAGTGTGTTTGTAAACTTTAATTGGGTTGGCTCCTAACAGGGCTCACTTAAGAAGAGTGAAATTTGGGGTACCGGTCCCAGTGGTTTTTCCTTTAATAGGGTTTCCACGTTAAAACTCATGTGTTATGTGTGTATGATTATTTTCTTTACTATCTTGCATCTTACATTGCTAACTCTGGATTGATCTGTATACTCTACTTATTTACTGAGTTTCGGTAAATAGTTATACTGCTTATCAGTAATCAAGAAAGAATAAGGATTGACAGAGAAAACCGAAAGACAGGTAATCATTATTAGTATTTCATGGCATGCATCTTGTAGGGACCTAATAATTTGAGATTTATTGATTGGTGGTTAAAAAATAAATTTTTGAGGCCACTGATTCACCCCCCTCTCAGTTATTACTAACATTAACCATGTCGACTAATGATGCCTCAAAAACAAAAGAATTAGTCCCCAAGGATCCACGCTTGAAAATCAATGAAAGGTTATATGATTTGGGTCAGTCTGTTAGGGATGCCAAAATAGGTATGACTGGTTTAGCCTTGTTTAAGGTGCTCTTTGGTCAGAGAAATGATAATCCCCCACACAATAATGTATGGAATTTTGACACAGGCAAGTTGGTAGTGCCTGGTATATTTGTGGATATGGACATGTTTACACGTATAGCTAGGAATTATGATAGCATATCTAGAGTAGTCAGGGAAAAAAATGGGCAAGTCTTGATAAAAGTGAGTGCACAAGAGATTAGGGAGGTATTCAGTTTAAATGATCCAAACACTTCTATGGATAAGATTGATTTTATTCAATTAAGAGAAGTTTAACAAGCCGAGAGGAAATACTTCAGAGAAGGACCCCTCAAGTAATATTTTGGCATAGTTGGGGACTTGGTTCTGGTAGGGCCTAATACAAAAGAACCTTTCAAACTTGATTATTTCACTTTGAAGGCCAAATCAGTTTATAGGGCTATTTGTCAAATATGTGGAGATGATGAGAAAGTTGAGATGCCTATCCATTATATGCTAATTATGGTTGATATTTTGCACCTCTATCTAGAAATAATTTTTTATTTCTCCCCATATATTGTAGACTTGATTCATGAAGGGCTGATAGGTGTCTAGAACATAAAGGTGTCCAGACCTTTTGCATGGTACTCCTTGTTGATGAATGTGTTTATGTATAAGGGGTAGATTATTTTGAGAAGGAGATGGAGTTGAAAAGATTTAAGGATAATGAAATCATGCATGTACAATTCTAGAATGCAAAGATGACTTGGGACAATAAAGAGGCCAGCTACAACAATTTTGACAGGTATTTTGCTGCCAGACTCCGGACATTGTTATTGAAAGAGGACCCTAGGATTCCTATAGAATTATCTAAATTCTTGAGGGCAATGGACTATGACCAAGAGCTCAATATAATAAATAACTAGGGTGATGTTATCCCTCATCCACTGTCAACTATATTCAGGGTCTATGGTTTTAGAGGAGTGCCAAACATATTACTCTACAAAGTGCCCCTTAAGATAGGATTGGCAGAGGTCCTAAGAAAGATTGGAAATTTGCAAGAAGATACCCTGAGTAGAAGAGGAAAAGGAACAATATTTCTTCTAATCGCTTTTTGATGTGGAGAAAATTCAACCCAATGCTCCATTCTCCAAAAATCTCCATAATCGCTCTTAAATCTGCATGTCTTTCTTTACATCGACTATCTCGCTTCATAGTCACTCGGCAATACATCACATTCAATACTGTTTCAGGCCCTTTTACACCCAAATGACTCAGCATATATTTCAAAATTGATTCTTGTCTCTCTTGGGTCTCCGACCAACGAGAGAGACAATGAATCCACCAACATGCAAGTTGGTCATAATGCGAGCATGCATGGCCACCACCTTTTCCTTATTCATGTCACCATCTCTTCTTCACTTGATGGCCAAAATCAACACACTATTTAGGCTTTTCAAAATATCTTTGGTGATTTCTTTTACACAGTTCAACCAAGAAAGAAGATCCACCACCTTCCTACTAACTCAAAGTCCACACTATACGCTGATGTTGCGCAGCTTTCCAACCATACTTTTTGATCTCCCACGTGGCTTGAACACCATGGAATGATATTTGAATCATTTTCCACCTTCCTCTTCGCAGGTATAAATCCCGAGTCACACATTGCTGGAAACAAGATGGTCTTCACTTGTCGCGCAGGCTCTACAAACTATTTTATCGGGCCTCCTTTAAGTGGCTATTAAATTCCATTTCATAGTCTCTTAACAACCATGAATAAAATCCCAAAAACCATCTTGTGGCCCACACAAATGTGTATATGCATAATATGCCACCACCTTTCTCTGTATAAATATATTGATTGCATGCACCAGCACCATATTTGGTAACGGTTTCTTTAATACCCTTTCTCAAACTCAATGCATTCGATCAAAGATATAAAGTAATCAGCATCTACAAACATTTTTCAAACCAATTCCTTTCTTAAACAAAATAGTTCATTTAATATTGTTTATCAATAATGAACCAACCCGAATCCAATAAACTAGTTATCCAACTCCCAAGCAAAACCGAATCCATTTCACTGTTGGAATTCTTAATAATAGGAAACCGCAAACAATAAAATGATAATACTTCAAAGAGCATTAATATTCAAAAACAATATAGACAACATAATTCCCTCAAAGGTAAATTCCAAAACATTGCAATTACATTTGGATGGCTCTCTGGCTGCCGCCAGAGAGCCATTTGGGGTTTTCTCCTCTTTTCACTCTATTCCCCAACTATTCTTTTCAACTCTCTATTACGTAGCTCTCTGTTTTCCTTTCAACTATCCACTCCCTCAAATCTGTTACATTCTCTCTTTTTAAAGAACTTTCCATTTACGGTTACATAATGATGGTTATTAAAGACCATCTTGGATAGTTATAACTATCCACCTTTCATGCCTTATGTTGCCTATGTTTTCTCATTATGGAGATTCCAATATCCTATTACAATGGGAGTGTATTTTTAAATACATTATAATGCCATTTTTAAGCATTTATGTTGCCTATGTTTTCTCATTATGGAGATTCCAATATTCCTATTACAATGGGAATGTATTTTTAAATACATTATAATGCCATTTTAAACATTTTAACCATTTTTTGGACATGGGTTTTGAAAAGTCTAAATGACTTAAAATAGGCATATTATAAAACCAATCACAATGCTTAGGCTCGAGGTGCTCCTGCACCACTTTTTCTCATCATTTTATCATCACCAAGGGAGGATGGAAAAACTTGCAGGATTTTTCAAAACCCTACAATCTGGCCACATCAATATTCAGGTGTGCTGACCCCGAGGCATTCATTAAAGACATGTTCAGGGAAAAGACAAAGTGTGTAGTGTTGAATCATCAATTCAACTTTCCATAAGACATAGTCAGAAATGAATTTGACTTAATTAATCATGAAATAAAGAAAGAAAAATGGTTGGCTTACAAGAAAACCCTTGATTTTATTCACTATTTTGATAAAATATATGATCCTTTAAATGATTTCTAGCCTTGGGCCAAGAAGATTGAGTCACTAATGGATATGTTTGAAGAAATTTTGCAGGCTTTGAGCCAAAAAAGAGATAACATATTGAAAACAGGGCTAGAGAAGGCTAAAGCAATTTTGGGTAAAGCCTTCCCTGTTAGAAATATCCCAAAAGGAGAGTATGTAGTGTACAAATAGAGGGGATATAGCACAATTTTACCAACAAGTGGATAGACTAGTGATCCTATAGGAAAGAGGCCACTAGAGCCTAGTGATCAAAGTTTTTCATCTCCCAAGAGGCAAAAGGTAGAAGAGGGACATCAACTACAACATGAATAGGTCTATTCTCCCTCCCAATCCCCAATGTGCATGGATAAACAAGCTATAGCTCAGCAATTAGTGCAAATGGGAAACACTAGGCATATATATGTTATAGCTGATGAATTGCATGAAGGAATGCTTGAAGAGCTAAAACATGTTGAAATGGATCTAATAGTGTTAGAATTTGCTAGCAAAGAGCTAGATTTATTGACACAAAAGACAAGTGAGAAATTTCTTTTTGATGACAACTTTGTTAAAGAGAGAGCATTTTTTCAATTCCTATGGAGAATTCATATAGATGAATTCAAGAATAGATGCCAACAAAAGCAAGAGGAACAACCTGCCAAAGGCAAAGAGGAAATAGAAAATGAAATAAAATAGGAGATGTTATCTAGGTTTGAAAAGATCACTCCTGAATAAGGCAGAGAGCTAGTCAAGAGGGAAGGAGTATTGATACTCCCTGAATGGGACATAGCTAATGCTATTGTTTTTTATGTCGTTAGGATGGAAACACAAATGGTTCATGTCACAGAAGAAGAGTTACAACAATCTTGAAAGGGTGTAAACTTCAGTGAAGATCATACAGCCCTAGTTATGTGGCAATTGAGAAAAAGAAACCTTAAGATAACTAATGGAGATACTCAGGCTGAGTATTCAGGTAGCCTTTTGGTGAGGAGATTTGCAGAAATAGGGGCTTTTGAAGTAGCATGTAGAACTTTGGAATCTCCTAAGTTTACTTTAAGTGTAGCCTAGAAATTACAAGATGAACTCAAGAACCTAAGTGAAAAATTTGAGAGAGTTTTGGGTGCATATAATGAAGAGAAGATGAAGACTATTGAACAACCTAAAATTATTACTAAACAAGAAGGTAAGAAATCAGAAAGCTCTGTCCCTCAGATGATGATTTCTCAAGAACCTTACAAACCTTCATCATCCAGCCCATATGTCACTTATCCTCCTTCTCCTATGCCATCAAGCCCTGTTACTATAGCAGACATGGAGATGGAAAGAGACAGATTATTTGTTGAAAGGAAAAGGCTAGAAGAAACTTATAAGAAAGATTTTGAAGAATATTTAGCATACAAAGAAGAAAAGGAATGGGTTAAATAGAGGCACTCTTAAAAAATATACTCCAGCCTCTTGAGATGTGCTTAAGAGGTGAATCTTGTTGATCTTTATTTGTTGGGAAAAAGGATTTTTAACATTATGAATGAATATGATGCAGACAAAGATCAATGGGGTTTGGTCATGGACACATGGAAAGGAAAAGGGGCTAAGGTGAAATCATTTTATTCCATGTCCAAAGAAGAGAATAATATTGATATTCTTTTGACTAGAACTCACAAATGTTTGAAGTTAATAGCAGACTTGGATATCAAAAGGAATATCCTCATTAGAAAATTAGAAACCTTGAGGAGAGAATTTTCAAAGAATAGGTATGAAATTTACCCTAACACATTTAAGAAATATTGTGATATAAATAATGAGGTGCTATGGTTAACACAAATAAAAGAAACAATAAATGCCTGGACACATAGCATCATTACCTTGGAGGGCACAGTTTTGTTTGTTTAAACTATAAACATCATTAACAAGTTGGTTTATACAATTGAGAGTAAGGATCCTACATCAACAACATCAAGGACAATAGACTCCATATGGCTCACACCGAACAACTTTGAAGAAACTACAAGTACAAAGTGGTCAACAGACAAAATGTGCCAACTATCTATTGTAACAATAGTGGTTATCACTCTATTAGCCATTTTGTCCTTTTAGTGAGTCATTAATTTATCCTTATTCCAATTCATCTAAAGCTTGTTGCAATCCTAATCTATAAAAGGATTCCCAAGATCATTGAAAAGGGCTGGAAAATTTGTAATGTAAACCATTTTGTAATGTTTTCAGTCAAGAGGGGAAAGATAGTATAATTTGTACAAGATATTGTAAGAAGTGAGAAATAAATAGTTGAGAGATCTTTTGCAGGTTATCTTTGAGTATTTTTGTATATGGAATAATTTTTTTTGAATATAATACAAAGATCCAAATTTCAATCTCTCCTATGTTATGTGTCATATGAGTTATGAATTTTCTTATTCAATAGCATAGTTTTTTCTATAGTTATGTACTTAATTGAGAGTTCTGATCTAGGATAAGATTAAATTAGGCTATGATTTATGCATAGATTCATTTGACACATTGCAAGGATTCTATCAGTAGTATGGGTTTTGGGGTGGTAGTATTATAATTTGAAGCCGTTGGCAAAAATTAATTTTAATATATTGTATCTAAGTCAGAGTATTGCCCAAATGGATAAAGCACTGATCTGAAGCTTATAAGTTTTGTTTCATTGCATGTCTAGTTGCACATTGGCTGTGTTTTCCTAAATGTAAACATTTTAAAATTCATTAAGTATTCATCTGTATAAGTTTGTAATATTTTTCTATCTCATACTCCATCTCATGGTTGATGTTCAATGG
>MU225789.1:195614-237863 GCA_018584345.1 Thuja plicata
GATTCTTATCATAGATAGTACATTTCATATTCTCAAAAACTACTCTATAATTCTTCTCACATAGCTGCCCAACACTCAATAAATTATGCTTCAATTTGGGAGTGTAATAAATATCCTGAACACTTTTCGTACCTTCTTTTGTTTGAACATCCATGGCTCCTTTGGCTGCGACCTCTACTGTATTATTATTTCCAAGAGTAATATTGGATTTATAGTCATCATCAAGCTTTGAAAAAATATCCTTATTACCAGACATATGGTTAGAGCACCCAGAATCTCAATACCAAATATCATTATTATTTATTTTTTCTTTGTCATAACACAAGAATAGATTACCTGAGGAAGGATCCTCATCTTGTTGAGCATAATTTGCATTATTGTTACCTAATTTCAGTCTACACTCTCTCTCAAAGTGTCCATACTGAATGCAATGGTAACATTGAATGTTTCTTTTATCAAATCTACCTCGGCCTCTTCCTCCTTGAGCACCTCCTCTTCCTCTAGTTCCTCTTGAAAAGTTCTGATTTTGACCCCTTCCTGAACCTCTGTGGTTGTTATTGTTTCTGCTAGCACCATCATTCTTTGAAATTTTCAATTGGGAAGCAAAATCCTTCTCACTAATGCTAGTAGAAGTGTCCCTTATTCTATCGTCATGTGATATGAGAGATCCAACTAGCTCATCATACTCCAAGGTGGCTAAATTTTTACTTTCTTCCATAATAATTGCTACAGTATTCCATTTTGGGGTTAGAGATCTCAATACCTTCTGTATCACATACTCTTGGCTCATAGGTTCACCCAAAGTGGCCATTTTATGAACCACATCCTTGACTCTTACACAAAAATCTCCCACATTCTCACCTTTCTTCATCCTCAAATTCTCATATTCTCTTTTCAAGGTTTGTAGTTTCACAACTTTGATCTGGTCATTGCCATGGTAAGCATATTTTTGAGTCTTCCAGGCATCCTTTGCTGTCTATGCATCAACAATTCTAGGAAGCAAGCTCTTCTAAAGAGCCATTTGAATGTGAAATAGAGCCATTGCATTCTTCTTCTCAGCTTCCTTCTTCAATCTCTTCTCATTAGCTGTGACATCAATCCAATTCTCAGGTTCTTCATATCCTGATTCAACGATCTCCCATAAATATTTTCCTATCAAAAAGGTCTTCATATTGATTGACCAATATTGATAATCAACTCCATCAAATTCTGGAATTTGTAAATTGTTTTCCATGCTGAAAGCTTCACAATCCTAATGCTCTGATACCAAATGTAGAAACTAAAGAGAAGCAATCAAAATAAGATGAGATAACAACAAAACAATATACAAGATCAAATAAATGAGAATACTAAATAGAACAGAGGATACTCTGTTTTATGACAACAAAAAACTTACTTTTATTGCAGCATGCTTCTTGTATATAAATTACATTTCAGCAACAACTTTATTCAAACTTAACAAATATAAACTAACCCTATTTTCTAGTTAACAATCTACGGTGGAATCTGCCAATACTGAGTGCTTGTAAAAACAACATTAATTCCTTATTTGAAAGCATTCTAAAAAAGAACTAATAATTTGCTGGAGGCAAGTCTAAAATAGAACTAATAGTTTGTTGGAGGCGATGATATTAGCATTATTATCCTTCAAGTTTGTACTGCAGACTACGTCTTCTATAGCTTAAAATTTTCCATAATTTAATCTTTGACTCATCTGTTAACTATTATCATAATTACTTCAATTAGTCTTCAACTAGGATCTTTCCTTGAAGAGTTGTAGATCTATTAATAAATTTTATTTTTGCTGGCACTTTAACACCTTCTTTAAATTTCTTCAAAATCACCTTATGACAGCTTCTGCTTACAGTAGTCTTTTTTCTCATGGTGACTAGAAGCAGCAATCTCGACTCTCAACATAACCACCATAGGACTTTTCAACTTACCTTTGACTAATACAATTCTAAAATGGTTTTAGTTTTCCATGAACTATCATATGTACTATCATATGTAGTAGTTTTCACATTCTCCACACACAAAGTGGTTTCGGCCAACTACAAGCCTCACATACAAGTAATTTCAAATGACCACAAACTTTACATAGAAGTAGTTTCAACCAAAAAAAAATCACAAACATCTTTCTCCAAGAACTGCTACAACAATCAAAACAAGCTACATCTCACCTTAATTTGACTCAAACTTTTCTAACTCAGTAATGTCAAATATCAAATCTTTCAGCCTTCTTCTCAAACTTCTTACAATTTATGTCTTTCAAACATCAATACTTTTGTTTGTGTAGACAAGCATTGTTACTCTGGCATCTTCAAGTCAAAAAAACAACTACATCTTCTTTCTTATTTCTTCACCTCTCATCGTTGGAAATTCAACTAACATTTGTTGTAGTGCATTTCCACTTATGCAAATCAAGTTCTTTGTGTTTGCAATTTTTAATCTTTCTATGTACTCTCTCTGCTTCAACTCTTGTTAGATCTTCTACAAGAAACTTTAACAAATGCAAACATCATTCAAAGGAAGATCCATAATTGACATCCAAAATTATGATTCACCATTTTCAGATGGTTGAAATTTTCCAAAATCAACAAACTTCTAGATGGTGGACTCCTTCTAACTACTACGGCAGTTAACAGAATTTTCTATTCGTCACTCTCAGAATTCTAGATCCTAGGCCCTCCCGTAAGGGAGTTTGGCCTAGACCAGCTCTGATACCAATTTGATAGAAGACAATAAAATAAAACACAAAATCTAATGCTACAACAAACAAGAAACTGATTTTATTAATTTATTACAACTGATTACATTGCCTCTTATTTATAGAGCACTTCACACCATCTATAATAGGAAATAGAATACTAATAGAGATAAGAAGACTAGAGAAACAATCTTCCATTTTGTTAGGAAGTGTGAAGAAAAATAAACTTAACTATTGCCTGATATTTAGAAAATTTGAGAACCTGACTTAAAGTATAACAGAACAGAACAACAGTTCATTAACTGCATAGAGAAAAATGTGGAAAATCTATTTGAACACTTCAAACTGAATATGCAAATATGAGAGAAATTAATGTTTTCCAACAGTAATTTTATCTACATCAGACACTTAGCATATTCATCCTCCCTATGATTTGAAACATGAAACACCATCTATACTTCTCCATCTTCACATTTTCTCCATCTTAATATGCACCTTATCTTCCAACTAAATTTTTTTAGTTTTCCAAAGCGGCGTTTCATTCCCATGAATAACTTTAGCTTTGGTGAAAAATACATTAGTGCAACATTTTACTCTTCTAGGTGAAAAATTTCACCTCAAGGAAAAAAACTTATTTAATTGGTAATTGAATTCCGCTTCAGTTAGTATGTTTTCCTTTATTATTTCAAACTCCCATGCATTTGAAACCTCTCGGCAATGCTTGGTCATAGCATTTTGACCCACATATGCCCCAGTTTTTGTTCTTTTCAAACATTTGGCATACAAACTTATTTCGTTTTTCTTACTTCACATTGATTGCTCGCCTTTCTCTCCAGTTCTATACTCTATTACAACACACTGATTTCAAAAACCATGATTTGATTTCATTTGTTTGTTAGATCACTCCATTTCTATAGCATTCGTAACTCGGTTCCATTAAAAATCCTAGTACGTTTCATCTTTGTAGTTACCTTCAATGTATGGGTTTATGACCACATGCAAAACATTTATATTTAGATCTTCATACTTCTCATTTGGGTTAGCACCTTAATAATCAATATTTATCTTTACTATAAATTCCATTATCTTACTATTGCACATAATTGAAAAGTCACTATAAAACTTTGAAGGAAGAAACAATATCCTTATTAAAACTTTCTTTACATTATTTGGGTTCCATACAATTCATAAACCTCTCTTGGCCCTCTCTTGGCTTTGACTCAATCTGAAAAAGTGTTGGTATATTGACATGTTTGATGTGTTTTCATTAATGTCAACATATCTAACGAATCAGAGGAATTGATCTGAAGATTTATCTGTTTGTTGCTAACTTAACTATTGTAGGTTAGCTAGTGGAACAAAATGTTCAAAGGTCCAATGAAGATTGAATATTAAAGATATGAGGCTGTACATGTGGGATATTGTTGAAGATGGTCTATACTTAAATCAGTCCAAGTTTCAGAGGATATCATGAAGATTTGGGCATGATTCAAGGTTTGAATTGGTGACTGGCAGATAATATGACAGATAATGTTGACTAGAAGATAGAAAGAAGTTTGGTGTGAAAAATCAAGTCATAATTTCTTGGAGCGAACCTATGAGTGTGTTTGGGACATACTCAAATGTCTTAAATTAAGAGGTTCTGTACTTCAAAGGTCCGCATGACATATTTTTATGGTTCTAGAGTCTTGTTTACTATGTTTTTGAGCTTCACTAGAAAAAGGGTTAGCAAATCCAATGGTTGTGGTAGATTGGTGTGTTTGGATGTTTATCATGATTCTATAGGATGTTCTTGATGTGCTTGATGATTTGGTGATATACATGGATCAAAAGGGTCAGATTGGTGGAATTTTTGGTCAACATTATTATTATTATTATTGTTATTATTATTATTGTTGTTGTTGTTGTTGTTGTTGTTGTTGTTGTTGTTGTTGTTATTATTGGCCAACTAAGTTGGTAAATCATGTTGCGCAAGTGCTATATCATGAAATCTAGGAGATTTTTTTTATCTTGAGGACATTGTTACAGGTCGTGGCTATGATTTGACAGTCAGAGATGGATTTGAAACAACATATTTGGTGCATTGATTTGAAGAAATGGTGAATCAAGTTTTGTCATCTGAGTTCTCTATATAAGATGATGAATTTGTTGGAAATATATGATGTGCCCATTGACTGAGAGGGGGGGCGGGTTGAATCAGGAACCAATACAACTTAATCCTTTTAATCCACAATTAGATTAACTTATTTGTTGGCATGCATAGAAATTGAAAGCAAAGAATCATACATAAGAAATAACACAATATTTGGTTACCCAGAAACCTTCCAAAAGAAATTAAAACTGGGGTGGGGATGGTACCTGCAAGATTTAGTACTACAGTATAAATTTAGTCTGTTAGAGCTTACAATGACCACTTCTGATGGTTTTCCTTGTTAGGAGCATAGAAAGGACTCTTAAGTCCACCTTGTTAAAGGATTTTGTACAATACAATAAGTAATGCAACTATGTTAAGAGATTTAGAGAAAGGACTATTAGGTCCACCTTGCTAAAGGATTTTTCTAATCCACCTGTGAGAATGAACTAGTTGATGATCTGCTTTGTGCAACTATGATTGTTGAATAATATCCTTCTGAATATAACTGATCACCTGAATGTGATAGATGAGGCTCTATTGTCCTGAATACTTCTTCTCTTAATCAAACTACCATTTGCATGTCTTTATACCGATGCATACATTTCATACATATATACATACATTCTTTCTTTCTTATTTATATTTTTTGGATAAAACAAATTATCTTACATATATATCTTATCCAAACAAATAACTCTTCAAGTCGGCTTGCAATAAACAAAATTATATTTAACAATATATGCAAGGTCAGCTTCAAACTATCACTCGGGTCTAGAAGTCTACTCGGGTGATAAACTGTTAATCACTCGGGTCATACTGATCACTCGGGTGATACTAGTTACTCTGGCAATGTTGATCACTCAGGAAACACTGATCACTTGAGACTTTGCATAATGCTTGTTGGCTCGGTTGACACAAGATGACTAAGTGTTTTGACACTAATTGACAATATGTCTTTTTGTAAGGTCTACAATCTCCCCATTTTGCATTAGTCACAAAAATACTTATCATTGAATTATGTGTCTGATATGTCAAAACTCCCCATTTCTATCTACTTGGGTTTTGACATTGCTTCTGCTACTCAGGTCCAACTGACTCTGTCTTTGTGTTTATCAAAAAAAAAAATTGTGAAGTATATTTTCTACATTGTTCCACTCTACATGTGTTTCCTCAATGATATTTCGCCTTAATTATAATATAATGATATTTCCCCCTTATTTTTGACAAAAATTCCAAAAGTGATATTTACAGGGCTTTTCCAAAGTAGGATAGGAAATCACTATGTACCTTCAAAATTTGAGACAAAGTGTTGTCCCAATTGTCCTGTAGCACCTTCATGATGTGCAATTAAACTTGTATCTCTACAGACAACTCTATCATTAGCTCAAAAATTGAGAAATTGTTGTCACGAATGAGTGTCTTTGGATGTGTTATGTGTTTTTGCATCCCATCTATGTGTGGTAGAAGTTGGCTCTAGATTTCTATAAGTGATTCTCTAGTCCTTGCTTCTTCTCTCAACAATTCAGCCTGTAGATCACTAAAATACTTGATCTTCATGAAGTGAGCGGAACTGGTGCTCAGGTCAAGTGCTAGCTGCCTTGCACTTTCCTTCATGTCTGCATCAATCTTCACTATCTTGTTCTTGATCTCCATAGTAAAGTTAGAGGTGTGACTCAACTTTACAAACAATGCTACCAAATTGGTCATAGTGGTTTCTAGAGTGCTAATGATATTGGCAAGCTGTACTTGGTAAATTGCAATCTTCTTTGCAATATTTTCTAGAACCTTGTTCTCAAATTTCTTCTCTTCTTTCTCGAGTAACTTCTCTTGACCATTCTTATCTATGTTGAACTTGTGGACAATGTCAACAAGTTGCTCCATTATTGAGTCACTCTCATTGACTTCAATCTACAATGCATCTATAAATCTGCTTTTGACATCTTCAAGTACTTTATTCCTTTGTCTTTCCTTTTGGACCTTCTGTTGTGTAGGTATTTTCTTCCACAGTTCTCCCAAAATATCCATTTTCTCTACAAATAAGCTGGATTGATCCCAATTTGGAATCACAAGATCTATCTCATAAGTAATTACTACTTTTTCTTTTCCTTTTGTCTTAGGACTCCGTGAAGGAAAATTTTCCTTACCTTTACCTTCCTCATCCTTTTCTTCAGTATTCATCCCAATTAGGTCATTGACCTTTATAGTATGAATTGTTGAATCAATGTTAACTAATGAGTCAATACTGGTAGTAGAAATATCTACCTGGTCTTTCTGTGACTCGGGCATGCTTGGCTTAGTAGTAAGTGGAGTCTGTTGCTCGGTTACTACATGTTCAGATGTGTATTCTGCAACCTTTTACTCGCTCGAAGGTACTATATTCTTGATAGGAGCTTGGGGTAATGATGTCATTACCTCAACTCCAATCTCCTCAGCATTGGACTCTTCAATAGTCTGTACCTCAGGTAGTGTATCATCATTTTCCTATTCTGGAGGGTTTGTACTCAGTACTTCTACCTCATTATATTATTTTATCTCAAATATTGATTTCCACACTAAAGTGGCATGCTAGACTACATATTCTATGTTTTTGTTCAATATTTGGAATGCCCTAAATCTGGGGGTGTGATTATTTTGATATTTGCTCAAGGCCTCTTTTACTTCTTTTCCCTTCATTACACACATAACTTGCTTCAATGTATGTTCCCTTATGTTCATCTCAGTTTGGACTGCATTGTTCTAGGGGATGGATACTGCCTTGAATAGGTCATCAGTCATATAATTATTTATCTCAGAGGGGTCATATTTCCATTTTCCTATCTTCTCCACCACTGCTTCTTCAATCTTCTTCTTTTCTTCCTTGGTCCTAGAAGCATAATTCAGTGACTTCAAAGAACTCATAGCTCTTCCTTATTTTAGTTCTTTAATTTTATGATCAAGTGTGGGTGTTGGTTTAGTGAAAACCATAGTATCAGATTCTTCATCATCATCATTATCATCACTCAGTATAATTTTTCTCCATGATGTCCTCAAGGTGACAATAGGGGTAGTGCCTTTTGCCTTTTTCTATTTGGGTGTTGCCTTCCTCTTCTTCTATGGAGGTTCAATATCAATTTCTTCCTTTTCTTCTTCAGATTCAACATCCTCTATTTCAATTGTATTGTCTTTACTCTCAGAGATGGCCGGACAGTCGAAGGTCTTTCCATACTTCTTCTTGAATGTATCAAGCCTCTTCTTTCCTCTTTTCAATATCTTGGAAATCTCAATCTCCAAAGATATCCTGGTCTTTTATTCCTCATATGTTCCAAAGTAGGGTGCCTTTGGATTGGCAGGTTCATTTACAAGAGCCTCTATGATATGTTTTGTTTCATCTTTGTTGACTTCATATGATAGGGGTTTTACCCATGCAACCCTAAGATTTTCTGCTTGTATATAAACCTTATTGCAAACAACTAGGAAATAGGTTTCATCTTTGTAATCTTCAACTAGTTGTTCGGGAATTTTGAACCTAATCTGCATCTTCTATTCGAAATTCTCAAAGTATCCATCCATAATGTTATAAAAGTTATCTCCTACCTGTTGACGGGACTTTTTGACCGGGACCACCAACAGAGGTAAGTTGTCACCGGGGTACCGGCCAACTTCACCTGTAAAGGTTGTAAGGGGAAATGAGATTCCTAGGGTCTCCAAGAATGTGAGAGTCAGGTCTCGACAGTGCGGGGCTCAGTTGGGAGATGTGACTATTTTTGAGGGGGATAGCTAGTTATCTTCAACTCATCAACTCTGGGGATTCAGGTAAGTGGGGTTTTCTCCAAGCGTGCTTACACTTAAAAAATAAACTTAAAAAGATATTGCAGGGTGAGAAGTGTTTCATCTACCTATAGTTATGCCAAACATTCAAAACATCAACAATGCTCTAAGAAACTACACTAAATACCGAAGAAATACACAACCATCAGTTCATATTTTATCAGTAACGAAAGAAAGGTCGTTAATGTACTTTAAGCATCAGAGCAAAGGACATGAAGAACATAAAGCATAAAATACCGTTAACCCAAAAGACAGAGTGCCAACAACATCATTGAGAGAACCCTTCCTTCTTCATTAACATCTTTCCAACAAGCACTGCTGCGTGGTACAATGGTAACTCCCAGGGAGCATTGAGCTCTGCCACTAAGAAATGAGAAAACCGCTTTGCTATTGACTATAGACAGCAAAATTATCAATTTTTCTGACCCTTGGAATGAGGTCAAAATTATTATTTACACACATCTTCTAACCTAAACTTAACCCTAACTTATTTTACACTTTACAATATAATACATTATCTAGTGGCCGGTACTACCTGCACCATGCTACAAAAGACCTCGAGATAGAAAAGGTCAGATATGTTAGAAGAATAAGACAAGAAAGGTGGAGTGGAAGAATGGGCCTCAAGAAGAGAGCTGGGAGGAGAAAGAAGAAATCTTATCCCCCGGGGATCGAGGCTACATTCCTCATAAATGGGAAAGTAGCACCCTGTCTCCGATGTTCCAGGTGTATCTTTGAAGCGACGCCTTGGGAGGACCATCTGTCAGAATCCTCCCATCGAGCTAACATGCCACGTTGCAGCAACCCATTTTATGACAACCTTTATTATGGTCCTGAAAGTGATCGGTCAGCATTGGGAACCGAGGCACGGGTCACATGAAGAATTCAAAAATGTGGGATATGGAACTCTGGGATCCAGGAACTTGTGTTCAAAAATAATAAGGAATACAAAACATGGTGTTGGTTGGATTCTCTAGAATTTAGAGAACTTTGTTAGTTCATGATTTTTCCCAAGCCCCCAACACTTAGTTTAGGCCTTCCTCATCCTCACCCTAGATGCTTTCCCACCGGCTGCGGATAGCCTTGAATGCTTCCTCAACTTCTCCAACCCCGTTCTAAAATTTGTCCACCATTTTGATGGCATCATGTGACTGGATCATGGTCTTTGACAATCTAGATAGCCTGCTCTGGTAAAAATCTCTAACTGGCGGATATAGGGACTCCATCTGCTCATCGAACTTACTGAGGACATACTCCTTTAGGGTACATATTTTGGTGGTGAAGGGATCAACTTGTGATACCCTAACCACGAATGTCTTGAATAAACCCAAGGGATATTGGGCAACTCTCAACTTCTCCTTTAAGGTCTTAACCAGTTCCTTGCAAACCTCAATTTTGAGGGCAAGTCTGGAGTACTAGACCTGGAGGGAATCATATGATTCTTCTCCCAAAATGCCAAACTCTGAGGCAACCTCCTCTCCTAGGTTGCAAATCTCCCCCAACCTGGATTTCCACTTCTCATATTTTTCCATGTCTAGCTCCCATATTTGAGCAGAGCTTCTCGCGTGGCTGAGGAAAAGATCAACAATGTATAGGTCTAGGAGGGACACCACTAGAAATTATCTCATCGCTACTACCTACTCGGCTGCCCACCCATCCACTGCTTGTGCCTTCTTCTTCATCATGTGCAGAGAGTCCACATCATCCTATGCAAGCAGCAATCTGGAAGAGGGGGTTCCTGGGTGGACTTTGGCTAAAGACCACATTAATTCTGCTAGAAGCATGAGGAGATTGGTGTTTGTTTCTCGTTCCTCATGTAGCTTCTGGCCCTACTTTTCATACTTGGCCTCTATCGCCTTGGTAGCCTCTTTTAGCAAGTCTATTTCTCCTTGCTTGTCTCTTTTCTCCAGCTCTACCTCTGTTATATTATAGTCTTTGGGCCTTACAGCCGCCGCATCTGTGTTTTTTGGGGGTGTTGCGATAACCACAATGGTACTACCCTTTGGGTTGGTGCAGAGAGTATGGACCACCCACACCTTCTTGGGTTTCTTCACCTCGGCATTCGTGGCCATCATCTCGGCCAATGAGAGTGGAGCGCTTGTGGTCGCAGCTAGAGCTTTCCTTTTCTTAGTTTTTACCAGCCATTGGGGCGGCTTGGACACCTTTTCTGCCAATACCTGTTCATTTGGATCCCTTTTGGAATCTGGTGATGCATTCCTGGAACATGTGTTATATTCGGGCTCCTATTCTGGTTCTTTCTATTCCTATTCTTTTCCTGTTTCTTGTTCTTTTGAATCCTTGATATTTTCCACCATGTTGGCATCTCCTGTAATATTACTCAAGATCTTTTCCCCAGTCTCAGTCTCTGTATTTTCAGGGACTTCATCTTCCCTAGTGGTATTAGCAGCTTCTTCATTTTCCTCCTCTAGGACTTCTTGGTCCCTTTGCTGCTGCTGTTCCTGGGCCTTATTGGCCTCATCTACTTCAATATTCTCCTCCTTCGAGAAATCTTATGGAGGTGGGTGAGGTCGCTCACCTAATTTTAATAAGGTGGCAGCTTTTACGACCTCACCAAAAGTGCTTCGGGGCACTTGGTCACCCGATGTTTCCAAAGGCACCTTTAGTGTGATAGTTGGGGGGTACGGTTTTTCCCTGGGGTCCGAGTTCTCATTCCATCAGTTGCTCATTTTTGGTCTTCCTTGGTGTATCCTTGGTCTCCTGGACCGATATTCTTTCTTGCTCAGGTTTTCTTTAGATTTCTTCCTAAGCCTCCTGCTCTGATATATCCTTTTCTATGGGAATTTCTTCTTGTGCGCGGACTTCTTCTTTATCCCAAGCTTCAATTTCTTCCACCACATGACTAATACCTTGCCGAATTTCCAGAAGCTCCTCCATCGAGAAGGTATCATCAAAATTATCGTGTGGTAGAGAGGAGTCTGAAATATATTCCAGTTTGGGAGAGTCTGAACTTACATCTACTGGGAGATTCTCTGGCATGCCCAGGGTGACGCTTGGTATAGGGGTCACGACCAATTTTCTTTCTCCTTGTGAGTGAAGCCTCAGTATCCAGAATGCTAGTATACTCTTCCTTAGTGCAAGTCTATCTGTTCATCATTTCTGGCAAAGAAGGGGGCTCCACTGGGCAGGCAGATGCTGTTGGAGTGATCGGGAGACCGACAGATACTTGCATGCTGATTTGCTGGCTAGAAAGCTTTGCCGACTCCATTTTCTCATGCAATTGGGCCATCAAAAGGGTGGGAATCTGAGGAGGTGACTTGGGCACCTAGACTCCCTCTTTCTCTTTACCTTTACTTACATTTACTTTAGCAGACACGACAGGCGAAGAAGGCCCGACGTCGGCTGAAGAGGGAGTGGTGTTCTTGACCGTTGATTTATTTTGAGTGCTCTTGGGGCACACCTGGGAAAAGTACCTATGAATTTATTCTATCATGGGGTGGCATACCCCTTCAATCATTAAATCCTCCTAAGTGGCCCAATCCACTGGAGGGAGGTCTAATTTATCCAGCCCTTATCCTTTGTATTCTGGATCTTCCAGAGGCCCACCATCTTTGAAACACTTCGGGAAAGTTTGAAGGTCCAGCATTTCCATGAGCCCTTTGCTCATCCTTGTATGTTGTCAGGCCCGGAGATCAAAACTCTCCTAGAAATTGGCCCAGAAGTCTTCAACATCTTCCTTATGCAGTGGGGATGCCCAAGGTAGTACTGCGGCAATCTTGCCGCGGGGATCATAATTTCTCTGGGCATGGTTGAATTCAACCAGCCCCAAACTTTTCAATTTGTTATCTGCCTCCCAAGCCATGGTGAAGCTACATGTATAATTCCTGTAAGAGAAAGGGAATGGTATGTTGATGACCTTCTTCAATGTGAAGAAGGCGTGAAGATCCATCATCTTCCTAGAAAAAATTCCAAGAGAATAATTCTATCCCTACAATACCGGGGAAGAAGATAGGGCTTCCCATTGAAGCCTATCACCCTGATGTAGGTGTGATGCTAGAACTGAATGAAGTACTGGCCGTAGGAGTTAACCAGAATCATTGCCACCTGTGAGAGATGGTACCCAGAATCTTGGGTAAGTGTTAGGATATTATGGTAAATGAAGGCATCATTTACCCGACAGAAGTTTAGGAAATTGAGTTCCCACTACAGTTGGGGATAATGAGCCCATGGTGTAACTTGTCCTGAACCGTTCCCAAGTTCCCTGGCTATTCCTAGACCTTGAAAAGCCAGCCTTTGCTATGCCAATTCCCACAACACATATGATGTCATATAAAATTGTGAACTCTGGGCGATAGTCCGCATTTGGGTATCCACATGGTTTGATATAAAGGCCACGTAGTTGAAAGTCCTATTGTGTGTTGTGATGCAGTATAGAAAATAATACATCGATATTGAGAATTCTCAGGTGTGGCGCCATCTAAAAATTCTTCATAATATATGATGCCCACCTGAATGGGCTCCTTGAAATCCCCACGGGGAATTTCCAACTTCATTCTTTTATAGTCTTTCTTTGTAGACTTCAGCCATTGACTATTAAGATATTGCCGGGAAATGGTTTTTTGTGTCACTGAATTCCTTTAATGATTTGTCCCTGGTGATGATGATGAACCCTTTGAACTGTGTAATTCCCAACCCAGAGGCAAAGGTGGGAGCATCCAATGTGACAATTGTGGTGGGATATTGTAGTGGTCAGGGATCTGGGAGAATAAGTGAGTGAGTGGCTGCATTGTATGGTACCACTAGCTACCCAATTAGTTCTGGTGACTGCACCACACATGGAAATTTTTTAGCCTTTATGATGCTAGAGGTAGCTAAGCAAGTACCTATCTTATCCCCTTCAACCTTTAACCTGTAAATGGCCTAGTTTAAATTTTGTAATTCAGCCCAAGTTGCGAGATCTGGATCTGTGATTTCCTAAACTTTGGAGTCTATCTTGGATCCCGCAATACCTCCATCCTTTGGATACTTGGAGGTCAAAGGCAGCTTCGCTAACATTCTTTCTATCTTTGATTTTGTAGCTACCCGGGTAGAGGTGGTGGGTAGTTCCAGACTATCAGGAGGGGCAAAATTGTCAGACATCTTCAATTAATCTATCCGCAACCTACAAGACTGGAAAACCATTAGGACATATATAAACATAAATTTTAACTCTGGGAGATTCTTCACCAACCCGCACCTATCAAAAAAGAGTTAGTACATACATCAAAAGTTTTAGAGTATCTAAAATGAACATGACTTATCATTCTGGAGTGTGCTGACACAGTGACAAGGAAAAGAAGAAGACAAGATCTAGATGGAGTTCCAGAGTCTGGACAAACTAGCCATTACCGATCAGACCAACAACAAGCCATACTTTGGTTGACGTGTGTTCGCATGTGGTAAGATGGCAGGTGGTGTAAAGATGTTTATGGCACTAATTAGGAAAAGTGGGCCGACACAGGGAAAGAATGAATGCCAGATTGGAGACATTTTAAATGCTCATATGTGGGAAATTAATCTTGCCATCAATGCAATGAGATAGAGGAGAGAGAAAGATGACATGGTTCAAACCAGCGAAGTGCCAAGTTTGAACTGTGGTGACTCTGTCTCAATGAGCTCGGTCTCATGGGGTAGAAATACACAATAGAGCATGAAGAACTCATGAGCTCTGAGGGATATACATAAAATATACACATAAAAATATAGGAGGGCTTAGGGCCAAAGCATATATACATGCAATATACAAAGATATACATCATTCACAGCATAAACACAAATATACACCCTAAGCATGACACATAGTGGCTACCCTAAAATAAAATATAGAATGTACACTAATCCTACAATTGCATAGAGGGCAAACAACCCGCTGGCAGAGCCAACCCACCAACGGGTGGCAAACCAAATCGCAAGAAACACAAAAATAGAAACCAAACAAAGCAAAATTGAAACAAAAAAAAAATGAAGCAAGGGCAAGAACCAAAAAACCAACCTGTGGATCTGAAGAATGGTGAAGGGAGGAGGCACTAGGATTTCTCTGCAATAGCCTTGACCTCCAACGCTCATGAATAGCTACCAAAGATCGACTCGTAGCTACCCACTAAGCTCAAATCAATTTTCTCTTAATCGCACTCAAATCACCAAAGAATCACTCTAAAGACTCTAAGTGTTTTTAATCATGCTAACTGTGAAAGTGACATGTAAATATTTTTTATACCTGAGGTAAAAAGAAAGTTACCTTCTTTCCTGCGAACTTTGAAATAGGCAAACCTCCAGACTCTGGGCCTTGGGGTCCCAAACAACCATGTCTTCTTGTGAGAAGGAGACATCGTGGTAGAGAATCCTGGAGTCCATAATCTAGCTCTGGAAAGAAAACAACCAACTCTGGGACTGGGTCCCAGAGACACAAAATACAAAAGTGAAAACCAAACAAACCTCGCGGGATGAAAAACCCGGCGAGGAAAACAAAAGAAACAAAGGAAAAAAAAAAAGGCAAGAGCCAAAAGTGAAAAAAAGGGGGACCCAACATTTTGCACACAAAATGTAGGGATGGGTATGTAGGGAATAACAAATGGAGACTATCTGGGGTGAATGCCTTAGTGCATTTGAGAACTAGTGCATTTGAGAACCACAAAATCTTGGGTTAGAAAATTGAAACCAATCGTTACTCAAAGAATCTTTCTTGAAAGGCATGAAACATCTGAGAAAATCTGGTCATACATGATTCAATCCATGGTCTTTCATCAGTTGTGAAGTGTGTTCTTTGGAAGGAAGTCAAGCTGATGACCTCTGGGAGAAGTAGAGAAGAGGCACTAAATATATCAATGCAAAGTTGTCAAGTTTGCTTATTTCTCCCAGATACCGCAGTTTTGTCCCATCTTTTCTTTTGTTATTTTATTCTTTGCTGGGTGGGAGGGTGGTACTTCTTTCACCATTAAGCTTAAGCTTACCCAAATTTAATGGTGGTACTTCTTTCACCCCTCCACCCACCTTAATTTCAGAATGGGGAAGGAAAACTCTAGACCTGAAAAGAATCTTAAAAGTTTAGACTTGGGTCAGCCAACTAGTGTAATTGATCTACTCTCGGTGTGTCTGATTTCTTGTTTCCCTTAATCTTGATTTAACTGATTACCAGACTTCTGGGCATAAATATGATGAAGATTAATAATAGTTTGCTACCAAATTTATGAAATAACTCTGGAGACTGGACCAATTCCACCATGCTAACAATAGATTCTGAATTCAACACATGTAGAAGGCATCATCTCGGAGACTAGATGTCATGCAAAGCATACCAGCCTACAAAAGGGGAGAAAAACACTAGAAAATTGGAAAGGAAAGAACAAAATGGAACAAAATTGAAAGTGAAACAAACAAACAAAAAAGGGGCAGTCTCGAAGGATGACCAATGAAACTATTTACAAGACAAGGCACCCCAAACGGGGACACCGAGAAAGAAATATTTACAAGCAAGAAGATTTACATAATACAACTCTGGACAAACTTGCCTCATTCGAAGTAATATTTGAGAAACTGTCCATTGATGGGAAACAGGACGAGTTCTCTAGTCATGGTACTAAGGTGATAGGTATTTGCCCCACAGATCTCTGAGATCAACTATGGTCCGAGTCAGAGCCATTATAATTTGGTGTGCTTTCCTTTCTTTTTCTGGGCTTTATCCCACAAAAGGACCAACTTCAAAATCTAAAAGGCCTTGTATTGGGATCTTTGGTCAAACCATCAATTTACCACTGCTTGGTGATGCACAAACTGTTCAAGGACTGTGTCTCATTGTTCTTCCATCCGCACTGGATTCAGGAGCTGAACCTCCACGATGTTGTCTCAGTTGTTGAATTCCTGCATGAACTATAAAACTGGGATCTGTAAGTTAATGGGGAAAACTAGGTTCTATCCATAAACTAGATGGAATGGAGATGTTCCCAGGGCGGCCTTAACTCAAATGTGATCTGCCCAGAGGGTGCATCTCAGCTTTTGGTGCCAATCCCAGGGATTTTGTTCTAACAGGTGTTTGATCACTTCAGGAAAATTTTTGTTAGTTGATTCAGCAACACCATTCCCCTGGGGGTAATAATTGTTGGAGAACTTTAGAGTGATCTTCTGGTCATAGGTCCACTCAAGTAGTTTTGGTGAAGAAAATACTAGACCATTCTCACATACTATAGCGAAGGGCATTTTGAATCTTGTGACAATGTTTTCTTCTAGGAATTTGATAACTACGTCTACTGTATTATTTTTGCAAGGTATGGCTTCAGACCACTGGGTGTAGTAATCAGTTGTAGTTAGGATGTATTGGTGGTTGGCAGACAAGTTGGGGTTGATTTACCTGATAAAGTCAAATGCCCATTGGTCAAAAGGTCTACCTTCAAAAACTAGCTGCAAAGGCATAGCCGGGTTATGCTCATGATGTGTCACGCTCTGGCAAGTATGGCACTTATGGACGTGAGTGTAGACATCTCTAAAGATATAGGGCCAATAATATCTATCCTAAAGGATCTGATGGGTGGTGGCATCAGCTGAGCCATGCCCGGTTCCAAACTTCCCGTGGAATTCTTCAATTATTTTTGTAGCTTGAACCCTATCGATGCACCGAAGGTACACTCCCTCATAATTCTTGCAAAAAAGTGTGGGGTTTTTTTATCATGAAGTGTGTGGTTTTAAACCACAAGGTGCGACATCTATTGGGAGGCAACACCTCTGGACATTAATTATTTAATAAAAAGTACACCAGATCTGTGTACCACGGGTCTTGAGTGATAGACTCAACTGTGTATGTTTGACATTCAATGTGGGGAGTCTCTTCTGCCATCGCTCTGCTTAGTCCCTGGCCTCAGAAAATCTTCATGGGTTGCATTTGTAAATCATATTCCTAGAGGATGGCTATCCATTTCCCCCATCTTTCACCCAATTCACTCTGCATCAAGAGATATTTTACAGCTTAGTCCAGGATGATAGCATGCACCTTGCTCTGGAGAATATAATGCCATAATTTCTTCACAGTGCGAACAAGAGCAAAGGCCTACTTTTCCAATAACAAATACTAGACTTGAGTGTTCTTAAAGGGGGAGATCATAAATTCTATTGGTCATTCTTCCCCTTCAAAATTTTGGGTCAATACTGCCACAGTAGAATGCGGCAAAGCAAATGAGTAAATGTAGAAAGGGAGGGAGTAGTCTGGTATAGCTAGGACTGGTGCCTCTGTTATTATTTTTTTAATTTGGGTGAATGCCCACCTTAATTCAGGACTCCACTCATTTTTGGTATCTTTCTTCATCTTCTCGTTGAGTGGCTTCATGATTTTAGTGAATCCAGTGATGAACCGCCGGACAAAGTTGATCTTTCCAAAGAAAGATCACATCTCTTTTTTGTTGCCGGGCATTTGCAGATTTAGTAGCTCTTCAACTCTCTCAGGGTCAATGGCTATACCCTTCTCAGAGATAATATGCTCGAGCAACTTCCCTTCAGTGACCCTGAATATGCACTTCTTGGGGTTGAGGGATATTTCGTACCAGTGAGATCTCTCACAAATTTGGGTGAGGTGGGCGGAATGATCATGCCTATCCCAGGAAAAGATGGTCAAATCATCCATGTAGATGATTATGCACCAGTTCACAAGGCCCTTGAACACAATGTTCATGGCCTTCTGAAATGTGGCCCCTGTGTTAATCAAGCCAAAGGGCATCCTACGAAATGCAAATGTTCCCCACTTGGTGGTGAATGCCATTTTGTCTCTATCCTCATATTTAACCATGACTTGGTTATATACAGAGTACCCATCCAAGAAAGACATCATTTGGGATCCATTCACTATCTTCAACACCTCATCCAATGAGAGGAGAGGGTGATTATCTTTCTTGGAGGCCCTATTCAAATTTTGGAAATCCACGCAAAGGCGAATTTCACCGCTTTTCTTTCTCATAGGGACCAAGTTGGCAACTCACATAGTATGATGGATTGGAAAGATTATCCGAATTAACAATAATTTTTGCACCTCAAGACGAATTAGAGGCTCGATTAGTGGGTTGACAGGTTGTTTCTTTTGCCAGAAAGGCTTAGCATTAGGTTTGAATGGGATGGTATGAGTCATAATGGATGTGTCATATGTCTTCAAATCCTCATACCCCCATGTGATCACATCTATGTATTCTCAAAGAACCATGAGAATATTCTCCTTCTCCTCCGGTGAGTAGGAGGTGCCGATGTGTATCATTTTCTCTTCACCGGGCTGGCCGATGTTCACTTTCTCAAATTTACCTCCCTCAGAGGAGGATGAGATATTTTCCCAGCCTCGAGGGTCTGATTCAAAGATTCGTTCAAGTGCGACCATCCCCTTTGGGATGGTGTTGGTTGGTAGGTCCATGATCCCATCATCTTCATCACTATGTCCAATGTTTTCGTGGTCTCGTTCCTCCGCTATCTAGTCCTCAAAGACAACAACATTGGCCATGAAGGCCAGGATATGTTGATCATCCTCAAAAACTTGAAAGTGGGTTACATTATCTGGAATGGATGGGGTGGGGATCATCTCAACAAAAAATCTCTAGAGTCACGAGCCGGCCATAGGCTCAAGTGTGCTGACATAAACAACAAGGGCATCCGGGACATAGTTGCATCATTGGGGAATAAGATCAATGCAAAATGCATCAAAATCTTCAATAAGGCTCCATACCTAGTTGTGGTATGCAGCTGGCCTCTTCTCATGACACGTGTATTGACTCGGACTTGTTTGACAATCAACTTTGAATCACCCAGGGCCTAGAGGTGAGTGATTCCCTTCCTTAATGCAAATAGGAGTCCAAGGACCAAGGCCTCGTACTCCATGATGTTGTTTGTGCAGTTGAACTGCAGCCTATAGGAAATCAGGAAGGATTTCCCCTATGGGTTGATTAATTCTACTCAGCCCCACAACCTTGTTTGGATCGGGACCCATCGAACTTAAGGGTCCACAAATCATTATTTGTTGTCTTGGGCTAGGAAGATGGAGCAGTATTTGGATTATCTTTGGGAGACTTGGGAGGTGTTTCCTCCCACACTGATGGTACATGGGTGAGGTTTACCTCCAGAGAGATTTGGGATTGAGATCCCCGGAGAAGAGGCACTGAAGAAGTTCTTCTAGTAGGTATACTGGGCTCCAGGGAATCAACTACATATTGTTTGTCCCGGAAGGCGTCAATGTGTCGAGTAGCAAAGGAAAGACAAGGCTCACACTCTAGCTCTGAGTGTTTCTAGTAATGTACCTGGCACCAAGTGTTGGATAAGAGTGTGATAGGGGTCACAATGGCACCTTGAGAGTTAACCTCAACCCTCAATTTTTCTTCCAGGTCCTGGGTTCTCTACAGAACTATGGGATCCTCGCTGGGGGTGAAATCAAACATTAAGATTTCAAGGGGTTGGTACACCCTAGGGAAGTCTTAGAGAATAAGACCTTATTCACCCTCCTAACCTCAGTGAGGGCTTGTTTCATCCTAGGATCACTTTCAACCCAGATCTTGTTATATTCTCCTTCCTAGGGGAGCCATAAGTGAGAGACGTCGGTTGAAAAGTATCCATTCAAGGACTTAGACCAATTCTGAGTTAATAACATCCCATAAGTCTCTGGGATGTCCACCACTTGGATATCAATGATGCTGGCTATTTTGGGGTCCTGGATGAGCTGTATCCAAACATTCTTCAATTCACCCACCATTTTCATAGTAGTTTTATCCAGTTGGATTACTGCACCATTAGATGGGGTGGGTCTGAATTTGAGCTTCTAGCAAATAGATAGGGGTATGATGTTGTCCAAAGCTCCTGAATCTATTAGGAAGTTGTGTATATTTTTCCCTTGTATGTTCAGGCCTAGTAGGAAGGGAGGATCTTCAGTATTCCCCCAAAAGATGGTCGTGTTAGCATCCTCAAAAGAGACAGTCTTTGGTGGGCGATGGACAGCTTCTAGGTTTCCCAAAAGCTTCAAAAGAGACTTCTTCTACTTGGGACAGTTTAGCAAAACCTCCATTAAGGTCATGGAGGTGGTGGTTTGTTCTAATGCCTTTGTGATGTCGAATCTTCCTCCCAGGAATTGGTGGCTTCCCTCGACCAAGTCCTTTGCTTGGTTAGAGCTAGAAACTTTTGGAGGGGGAGGCTGGTTGATTGTATTGTCCCAGGGAGGAGTGTCTTTAGGAGGTGTTGGCATGTAAACTAGTCTTTTACCACCCTGGCTCTGAGTGTTGTAGGGAGCCCACGGGTTGGTGAAGGCATTGGCCTCGAAGCCTAGAATTGATTCATCAAAGAATCCCTACAGTTTGGATTCTTCTTCATCTTCTCTTGCGGTCCCAAAAAAGATGATCTCACAGGTGAATGCACCATGAGTGGGCTCTTGCACAGGAGGCTTTGGGGGAGTAGGATCAGATGCTTGTTGTCTGTCAAGCTGGGAAATCATGATGACTTTCTCTAGTGTGACACTATTTACCTCATTGTGGGAGCCTGTGTCATGCAATCTACACCAATTGGTCATGGGCTAGAAGTCTGTGACTAGCATTAAATGGGATGGTCCACCACTACTCTGATTGGAATTTTGGTTTGGAGGCAGACCTCCAGCATTTACATTGTTGTTCCATTGTTGTTGGTGTTGAGGCCAGTTGTTAAAATTTCTCCCTCTGGTATTGTTGTTTTGTTGGTCGGAGAAAATATTCCCTCTCTGGGAATTAGAGTTCTAGGGTGCATAAGACCCCACCTTTAGTTGACCCATGTCCACAGTTAGGGTAGATAGCATTCATTGGAGGGATTCAACCTCGGTGGTCAACTAAGTGTTTGCATCACAGTGCGATGGTTATTGTTATTGGTTCCCTAGGAAAGCGGCGGTGTTCACTAGAGTCGAGGGTGGAAATCCTCCACCCACAGATGACTGGAAGAAAGGCACTTTGGGCGGTTGTGTCTATGGTTGTTGTGCTTGCTTCGGCTGGTTCCAAGGAAAAGATTCCAGACTCGGTGTCATCTGGGTTTGTGATGGGTACACATACCAGGCCTGTTGGTATATCAGCGGTGGCTGGGGATTCATAGCCATCACAGGGGCACCCATTGCATAATTGGGGTTGTATCCCCCAATGCAAGAGGTTCCACTGGGGATCATGATATATGGTGTGCTCTTCCCAATCCCGCCTGAGGATTTGTTGAGGTCACAGGACAGTTCTAAGGCTAGGTTGTAAACTTTCACCAAAGTATCTGAGTCACCTGGGATGGTAATTCTCCAAAGGATAGTGGAAACAAAGGGGTCCATTGTGTTGAGATAGGTCTGAATAGTCACTTCTGCAGATGGGATGAAGGGACCCGTGCACCACTTCAGGGCATGTTGGAACCGGTGATTGAATGCTATGAGGGGTTCATTTGCTTCCTTACTAATGGAAATGAACTAGCTGTGGGACCAAGCTGGGTCCATGTTTATGTAGCTAGGAAGGCATCTTCTATGTCCTGCCAACTGTTAATGGAGTTGGCAGGAAGATTGAGGTACTAGTTAAATTCATTCTATCCTAGGGACAGAGGAAACATCTGAGTCACAACATCTTGATGTTGGATCTGGTGTCGGTTCATGGCATCTTTGTATGCCTATAGATGCTCTTCTACGGTTTGTGAGCCTAAGTTCTCATATCAAAGACAAATCTTTTCGGGGTGAGGGGGTAAATCATTGGTGGCACCCAAAAAAGTTTCCATTAGGGACCCGGTATTTCCAAAATAAGCAGCCATTGGAGGAGTTGGATTTTAACTGGATTGAGCATTAATCCCTGGGATTGTCTGGGGGGCTTGGTTATTATGTGGTATGCTTGATCCCCAAACAATGGTGGTTGGCTTGACTTTCAGGGTCTGTTTCTTTCGAGTAGGGGGCTTGAGTTTGACAAACCTTCCTAGATTGGGGGCTGATCTAAGGACTCTTTCGAATCTCACTAGGGAGAATGATCCAATCCCACTGAAGGCTTGACTCCTAAAATTATGACTTGGGGAACCCTCTGGCAGTGTAAAATCTGAATCTTAAGAGGGGGAAAAGTTCATGCCCTCCTTCTAGCACTAGTTCCTGTTGACGGGACTTTGTGACTGGGTCCGCCAATAAAGGTAAGTTTTCACTGGGTACCGAGGTACCGACCAACTTCACCTATAAAGGTTGTCTAGGGAAATGAGATTCTCAAGGTCTCCAAGCATGTGAGAGTCAAGTCTCGACAGTGTGGGGCTCGGTTGGGAGATGTGACTATTTTTGAGGGGGATAACTAGTTATCTTCAACTCATCAACTCTGGGGATTTAGGAGTGGGGTTTTCTCCAAGCGTGCTTACACTTAACAAATAAACTTAAAAAGATATTGCAGGGTGAGAAGTGTTTCATCTACCTATAGTTATGCCAAACATTCAAAACATCAACAATGGTCTAACACACTACACTAAATACCGAAGAAATACACAACCATCAATTCATATTTTATTAGTAGCAAAAGAAAGGAGTTCATTAATCTACTTTAAGCATCAGAGCAAAGGACTTGAAGAACACAAAGCATAAAATACCATTAACCCAAAAGACAGAGTGCCAACAACATCATTGAGAGAACCCTTGTTTCTTCATTAACATCTTTCCAGCAAGCACTGGTGTGTGGTACAATGGTAACTCCTAGGGAGCATTTAACTACTCAAAGTGTAAAACTATGGAGCATTCAGCTCTGCCACTAAGAAATGAGAAAACCACTTTGCTATTAACTATGGACTGCAACATCATAAATTTTTCCAACCCTTGGAATGAGGTCAGAATTATTATTTATACACATCTTCTAACCTAAATCTAACCCTAACTTATTTTACACTTTACAATATAATACATTAGCTGGTGGCCGGTACTACCTACACCACACTACAAAAGACCTCAATACGGAAAAGGTCTGACATGTCAGAAGAATAAGACAAGAAAGGTGGAGTGGAAGAATCAGCCTCAAGAAGAGAGCCGCGAGGAGAAAGAAGAAATCTGATCCCTCAGGGATCAAGGCTACATACCTCATAAATGGGAAAGTGGTGCCCTGTCTCCGATGCGCCAAGTGTATCTTTGAAGAGGCACCTTGGGAGGACCATCTGTCAGAAACCTCCCGTCGAGCTAACGTACCTTGTTGTAGCTACCCATTTTCTAAAAAGCCTTAATACTCTCTTGAAAGTGATCGATCAAAATTGGGAACGGAGACACGAATCACTTGAAGAATTCAAAAATGTGGGATCCAAAACTCTGGGATACGAGAACTTGTGTTCCAAAAGAAAAAAGGAATACAAAACATGGTGTTGGTTGGATTCTCTAGAATTCAGAGAACTTTATGATTTTTCCCAAGCCCCCAACACTTGGCTTAGGCCTTCCTCATCCATGCCCTAGATGCTTTCCCACTGGCTATAGATAGCCTTAAATTCTTCCTCAGCTTCTACGGCCCTGTTCTGGAATTCGTCCACCATTTTGATGGCATCATGTTATCAAATCATGGTCTTTGGCAATCTGGACAGCCTGCCTTGGTCAAAATCTCTGGCTGGCGGATACAGGGACTCCATCAACTCATCAAACTTACTAAGGACATATTCCTCTAGGGTACATGTTCCGGTGGTGAATGGACCAACTTGTGATACCCCGACCATGAATGTCTTGAATAAACCCAAGGGATATTGGGAAACTGTCAACTTCTCCTTTAATTTCTTAACTAGTTCCTTGCAAACCTCAATTTTGAGGGAAAGTCTAGAGTACTAGACCTAGAGGGAATCATATGATTCTTCTCCCAAAATGTCAGACTCTGAGGAAGCCTCCTCACCTAGGCTGCAAATCTCCTCCAACCCAGCTTTCCACTACTCATATTTTTCCAAGTCTAGCTCCCATATTTGAGCGGAGCTTCTCATGTGGCTGAGGACAAGATCAACCTTGTATAGCTTTAGGAGGGACACTGATAGAAATTCTCTCATTGCTACTACCTACTTGACTGCCCACCCATCCACTGCTTGCGCCTCCTTCATCCTGTGCAGAGAGTCCACATCGTCCTGTGGAAGCGGCAATCTAGAAGTGGGGCTTTTGGGGTGGACTTCACCTAAAGGCCATGTTAAATCCACCAAGAGCATGAAGATATTGGTGTTCATTTCTCTTTCCTCTTGTAGCTTCTGGCCCTGCTTTTCATAGCGGGCCTCTATCGCCTTGGTAGCCTCTTTTAGCAAGTCTAATTCTCCTTGCTTGTCTCTTTTTCCCAACTCTACCTCTGTTATATTGTAGTCTTCAGGCCTTACAGTTGCTATATCTATGTTTGTTGGGGGTGTTATGATAACCACAATGGTACTGCCTGGTGGGTTTGTCTAGAGAGTATGGACCACCCGCGCCTTCTTGGGTTTCTTCACCTCAGCATTCCTGACCATCATCTCAGCCAATGAGAGTGGAGTGCTTATGGTCATCGCCAGAGCTTTCCTTTTCTTAGTTTCTACTAGCCATTGGGGTGGCTGGGATGGCCTTGCTACCAATACCTGTTCATTAGGATCCCTTTCAGAATCTGGCAGTGCATTCTTGAAATGTGTATTATCTTTGGGCTCCTGTTCTGGTTCTTTATGTTCCTATTCTTTTCCTATTTCTTGTTCTTCAGAATCCTTGATATTTTCCACCATATTGGCATCTCCTACAATATCACTTGGGATCTTTTCCCCAGTCTTAGTCTCCATATTTTCAGGGACTTCATCTTTGCTAGTGGTATTAGCAGCTTCTTGATTTTCCTCCTCTGGGACTTGTTGGTCCCTTTGTTGTTGTTGTTCTTGGGCCTTATTGGCCTCATCTACTTCAATATTCTCCTCCTTTGGGACATCTTCTAGAGGTGGGTGAGGTCATTGGCCATAGTTTAAGGAGGCAGCAGTTATTATGACCTCACCAAAAGTGCTTCGGGCCACTTGCTCACCCAAAGTTTCCAAACACACCTGTAGCATGATAGTTGGGGGTACGTTTGTTCTCTGGGGTTTGGTTTCTCCTTCCATTGATTGCTCATTTGTGGTTTTCCTTGGTGTATCCTTGGTCTCCTAGACCGGTGTTCTTTCTTTCTCAGATTCTATTTGGATTTCTTCCTGAGCCTCCTGCTTTGATATATCCTTTTCTATAGGAATTTCTTCTTCTGCGGGGACTTCTTCTTTATCCTGAGCTTCAATTTCTTCCACCGCATTACTAACACCTTGCTAAATTTCCAGAAGCTCCTTTACCAAGAAGGTATCATCAAAATCATCATGTGGTGGAGAGGATTCTGAATTGTCTTCTAGTTTAGGAGAGTCTAAAATTACATCTACTGGGAGATTCTCTGGCATACCTGGGGTGGTGCTTGGCATAAGGGTCACAACCATTTTCTTTCTCCTTGTGAATGAAGCCTCGTTATCTAGAATGTTGGTAGACTCTGCCTCTGTGAAATTCTGTCTATTCATCATTGCTTCCAAAGAAGGGGGCTCTACTGGGCGGGCAGATGTTGTTGGAGTGATTGGGAGACCGACGGATACTTTCATGCTTATTTGCTGGCTAGCCAGCTTTGCCGACTACATTTTCTTGTGCAACAGGGCCATCAAAAGGGTGGGAATCTAAGGAGGTGACTTGGGCACCTGGACTCCCTCTTTCTCTTTCCCTTTACTTACAATTACTTCAGTGGCCATGGCAGATGAAGAAGGTCTGGCACCGATAGAAGAGGGAATGGTCTTCTTGACCGTTGATTTCTTTTGAGTGCTCTTGGGGCACACACGGGAAAAGTACCTGTGACTTGCTTCAATGATGGGGTGGCATACCCCTTCAATCATTAAATCTACTGGAGTGGCCCAATCCACTAGAGGGAGTTCTAATTTATCCAGCCCCTGTCCTTTGTATTTTGGATCTTCCAGAGGCCCTCCATCTTTGAAATCCTTCAGGAAAGTCTGAAGGTCCAACGTTTCCATGAGCCCTTTTCTCATGCTTGTATATTGTCGAGCCTGGAGATCAAAACTATCCTAGCAGTCTTCCTAGAAGTCTTCAACATCTTCCTTATGTAGTGGGGACACCCAAGGTAGTGGTGCGGCAATCTTGTCATGGGGATCATAATTTCCTCCAGCATGGTTGAAAACAACCAGCCCCAACTTTTCAATTCATTATCTGTCTCCCGAGCTGTGGTGAGGTTGCATGTGTAATTCCCACAAGAGAAAGGGAATGGTACATTGACGACCTTCTTCAATGTGAAGAAGGCGTGCAGATCCATCATCTGCCTACAAAATTCCAAGAGAATAATTCTATCCCCACAATACCGGGGAAGAAGATAGGGCTTCCCATTGAAGCCTGTCACCCTGATGTAGGTGTGATGCTGGAACTGAATGAAGTACTTGCCATAGGATTTAATCAGCGTCATTGCCACCTATGAGAGATGGTACCTAGAATCTCAGGTAAGTGTTAGGATATTATGGTAAATGAAGGCGTCATTTACCCGACAGAAGTTTAGGAAACTGAGCTCGCACTACAGTTGGGGATAATGATCCCATGGTGTAACTTGTCATGGACCATTCCCATGTTCCCCGACTATTCCCAGACCCTAAAAATTTGGCCTTTATTGTGCCAATTCCCACAACACATATGATGTCATATAAAATTTTGAACTCTGGGTGATGGTCCGCATTTGGGTATCCACATGGTTTGATATAATGGTCGCCCAGTTGAAAGTCTTGTTGTGTGTTGTGATGCAGTATAGAAAATAATACATCCACGCAGAGAATTCCTGGGTGTGGCACCATCCAAAAATCCTCCATAAAAATATGATGCCCACCTGAATGGGCTCCTTGAAATCCCCGCGGGGAATTTCCAACTTCATTCTTTTATAGTCTTTCTTTGGAGACTTTAGCCACTGATTGTTAAGATATTGTTGGGAAATGGTTTCGGCGTCACCAAATTCCTTTAATGATTTGGCCCTGGTGATGATGATGGCCGCTTTGAACTATGGAATTCCCAACCCAAAAGAAAATGTGGGAGCATCCAATGTGACAATTATGGTGGGATATTGTAGTGGTCAGGGATTCGGGAGCATAACTGAGCAAGTGGCCGCATTGTATAGTACCGCTACTTGCCCGATTAGTTCTGGTGACTGCATTGCACAAGGAAAGTTCATGGCCTTTATGATGCTAGAGGGAGCTAAGCAAGTAGCTATCTTATCCCCTTCGACCTTTAACTTGTAAATGGCCTAGATTAAACTTTGTAATTCGGCCCAAGTCCCGGGATCCGGATCTGTGATTTCCTGAACTTTGGAGTCTATCTTGGATCCTGCAATACCTTCGTCCTTTGGATACTTGGAGATCAAAGGCAACTTCGCTAACATTCTTTCCATCTTTGATTTTGTAGCTTCCCGGGTAGAGGTGGTGGGTAGTTCCAGACTATCAGGAGGAGCAAAATCGTCAGACATCTACAATTAATCTATCTGCAACCTACAAGACTGGAAAACCATTGGGACATATATAAACATAAATTATAACTTTGAGAGATTCTTCACCAACCCGCACCTATCAAACAAGAGTTAGTACATACATCAAAATTTCTGGAGTATCTAAAATGAACATGACTTATCATTCTTGAGTGTGCTGACACGGTGACAAGGAAAAGCAGAAGACAAGATCCAGATGGAGGTCTGGAGTTGGGAAAAACTAGCCATTGCTGATGTGACCAGAAATAAGCCGTCCTTTAGTTGACGTGTGTTGGGATGTGGTAAGATGGTAGGCAATGTAAAGACATTTATGGTATTAATTAGAAAAAGTGGGCCGACACAGGGCAAGAATGAATGCCAAATTAGACACATTTTAAATGCTCATACATGGGAAATTAATCCCACCATCAATGTGATGAGATAGAGGAGAGAGAAAGCTGCCATGGTTCGAACCAGCAAGGTGCCGAGTTCAAACTGTGGTGAATCTGTCTCAACGATCTCAGTCTCATGGGGTATAAATTCATAATAGAGTGCGAAGAACTCGCGAGCTCTAAGGGATTAACATAACATATACACATAAAAATATAGGAGGGCCCAGGCCCAAAGCATATATACACGCAATATACAAAGATATACATCATTTACAGCATAAACACAAATATACACCCTAAACATGACGTACAGTAGCTACCCTAAAATAGAATACAAAATGTACACTAATCCTACAATTGCACAGAGGGTGGACAACCCTCTGGCAGAGCCAACCCACCAATGGGTGGCAAACCAAATAGCAAGAAACACAAAAAGAGAAACCAAACAAAGCAAAACTGAAATAAAAACAAAATGAAGCAAGGGAAAGAAATAGAAAACCAACTTGTGGATCTGAAGAATGGTGAAGGTAGGAGGCACTAGGATTGTTCTACAACAACCTTGACCTCCAACGCTCATGAATAGCTACCGAAGATCGACTTGTAGTTACCCACTAAGCTTAGAGAAATTCGCACTTAATCGCACTCAAATTGCCAAATAATCACTCTAAAAACTCTAAGTGTTTTTAATCATGGTAACTGTGAAAGTGACATGTAAAACCTATTTATGCCTGAGGTAAAAAGAAAGTTACCTTCTTTCCCGTGAACTTCAGAATAGGCAAACCTCTGGACTCTAGGCCCAGGGGTTCCAAACAACCATGTCTTCTTGTGAGAAGGAGACATCGTGGCATAGAATCCTAGAGTCTAGAATCCAGCTCTAGAAAGGAAGAAAACAACTCTGGGACCAGGTCCCAGAGACACGAAAGAAAATAGAAAAAACCAAACAAACCTTGCGGGAAGAAAAACCTGGAGAGGAAAACAAAAGAAACAAAGGCAAATAAAACAAGGCAAGAGCTAAAAGCGAAAAAAAAGGGGGACCCAACATTTTGCACACAAAATATAGGGACAGGTATGTAGGGCATAACACTACCTCAACTATGAATTCATTAATCTGATGGATTATTGGCCTATCTCTCTTCCATGCTACTTTACCCTTGGAGGGAAAGAACTTCTCACCATAAAATAGTATGGAGATTAGAAGAGAACCAAACTTACATGAATTGGACTTGGATACTCGGATGCTTTCCATATTCTTTGTCAACTGGATGAGCTATAATTCTATCAGGTCGAATACTAGATTCTTCTTCACCACTTTGTATGCTAGGTCAACAACTTCACATGGAACGTTGTTGGGTCTAATCAAACTATATATCTTGTGGGCTATAACATGAATTCCAAATTTCAATTCCATATCAGTTACTCTGTTAAGTCTCATGCCTTTGGCATCCCACACGACAAGAGTTAACTCAGCTAGGTCATCCTGGGCTAGGGTTTTGGTAGCTTTCATCTTGTCTAGCATAGGGAACCTAGTGACATGGTGAATTATATACTTCGTTATCTTCATAGGATGTTCCAACCATAGGTGCATATCGTGGAGATGGAAAAGAACATTTCTCATCCATTTTGTCTGGAAATCCCTCAGCATGTGCATGATGTGTGTCATATCCTTGGTTTTGATGTGCTTATGTTGGGGCTTAAAACTACCATTTGTACATAATTCATCATATTTCTTGTTCATCTCAATAGTTCCAAGCTCCTATATGTTGTAGTGATAGAAGCTTCAGATGTCGTTCACCAGTAATACTCTTGAAGGAATCAGGGAATGAGATCCCATCTGGTCTATCTCCTCTGTAATTGTCGAATGAAGCTTAAACATTGGCGGATTGCAAATTGCATTTCTTACCCATATCTAAGAACCTTTGTTGACCTTGCTGCTAGAAGTGGATGTCATATTTGTTTAGACGAAATGATCAAACTTCACTTTCAATCACAAATTCACACTATATTGCTAAGGGCTTTGAATTGATTCATAAACTAAACACTTTGTAAGAAATAATCTTTGCAATCCTTCATTTATAAGAGATTTTCAACTGTTAGAGTATTTCATTAAATTATCCGTATAGAGTAGCTGGCATGACTCGGGTGTTTCTCCAAGATTCACTCAGAAGCTCGGGTGAAACAACCTTTCCAATTATCAATACTGCCCGACTCAGCTCTGTTAAGCTAGAGTAGCTTGGGTGTAACTAACATTCTAACTCAGGTAGAACTATAACATGTCCTCATGCATCAATATGATGATTTGGAATATTTAGCTTATCTAGAACTAATGTCGGATGGCTTGTACTATATAGTTCCAGTCATCTCCTTACATTCCTATTCCGTAATGGTAGATCTACCCAGTTCACTGTTTAGGGTGTCATTAGATCCTTCTTTACTTTGATCTAAATTATTTGAGGATTTCCTTACCCATTGCTTTCTCATCTGAGTTTTGATTTTTTATATTTTGACTTTACCATTCTCACAACTAGTATCAACTTTTTCTCTGTTCATACAGTTCTTTCTTATGACCGAGTTTCTTGTACACATAAAATCTCTTATTAGGATCTCTTTTTTTGAAGTGAGTCTTCATACAGTTTGCACTAATGTGTCCATATTCACCACAATGACAACATATGTACCATGTGTTGTAATCCCAACCAAAGATTCCATTGGCTAATTCTTTAGCAAGATTCCAATTCTCAGTTCTACACTAAGAAGATCTATGACCTTGTTTGTTGCACTTGTAGCATTTTCCTTCAAACTTAGGTTTCTATTTGCATTCACTTTCTCTATGTCCATGTTTATTATAACTGTAGCATTTACCATTAAATTTTGACTTTCCATTGCTCAAACATTTATTTGATGTGTGTCATAACTTACCACAATGATTGCATGTAGGATTGTTGTTCCTTTGAGCTCCTTATTGTGAAGATTCACAATGTTCAGTATAACCAAATCCAGTATGTCCATGATGTCTGAATTTTGTTGCCTAATCGATGCTAGTTTGTATATTCATCAAAATTTCATTTGTTTACTTTTCAGCATTGAGATCATTCTGCAGTCTTTCATTTTCTATTCTTAGATTGTCAACTTCCTGTGTTGCATTGTTGAGTTGACTTACCAAATCAGCTTGCTGAAATGACAAGTGTTGGATTTCTTTTTCTTTTTCTTCTAATCTTGTACTCAGAAGTCTTTTATCTTCTTGTGCTATATTTATGTCATCTTCTTCTTTTTTCTTTAGTTTCATGACTTTGCATATTTTGATTAAGTGAATTTCCCGTTCTCTCTTCAACTTTCTGACTTCTTCATGTAAAGTGAGATTCTTTGTAAGTAAGTCTTCAATGGTTGCATCAGCTTCTTCAAAACTTTTTTCCTTGCAAAAGTCTTCAATTATTTCTTCTATATAGTTCTTGTCATTCATCTGTATTGCTAATTTTTTTCTTCTTTTCAGGGAAAGAGAGAGCTGCTCCTTAAGTTTCATGATCTGATCAATGGCCACTTTAAGATCTATCTTTTCATTCTTGATGGCTTTCTCTAGTCTATATGTTTCCATAGCCTCTGATCCTTTCTCAAGCTGTTAAACTTATGATAAGAGAACCATTGCCCTGATACCAATTGTTGGAAATATATGATGTGCCCAGTGACTCAGAGGGGGGGGTGAATCAGGAACCAATAATACTTAATCTTTTTAATCCATAATTAGATTAACTTATTTGTTTGCATGCATAGAACTTGATAGTAAAGAATCATACATAACACATAACACAATATTTGGTTACCCAAAAAACTTCCAAAAGAAAGTAAAACTGGGGTAGGGATGGTACCCACAATATTTAGTACTGCAGTATAAAATTAGCCTGTTAGAGTTTACAATCACCACTTTTGATGGTCTGTCCTGTTAGGAGCATAGAAAGGACTATTAGGTCCACCTTGTTAAAGGATTTTGTACAATACAATAATTAATGCAACTTTGTTAAGAGATTTAGAGAAAGGAGTGTTAGGTCCACCTTGTTAAAGGATTTTGTTGATCCACCCGTGAGAATGAACCAGTTGATGATATGCTCTGTGTAACTATGATTGTTGAATAAGATCCTTCTGAATATAACTGATCACCTAAATGTGATAGATGATAATCTTGTGTCCTGAATACTTCTGCTCTTAATTAAACTACCATTCACATGTCTTTATACTTATGCATACATACATACATTATTTCTTTCTTATCTATATTTTTTGGATAAAATAAATTATCTTACACACACAGATATATATATATATATATATATATATATATATATATAATCCAAACAAATAACTCTCCAAGTTAGCTTGCAAAAAACAAAATTATATTTAACAATATATGCAAGGTCAGCTTCAAACTATCACTCGGGTCCAGAAGTCTACTCGGGTGATAAACTGTCAATCACTTGTGTCATACTAATGACTCGGGTGATATTGGTTACTCAGGCAATGTTGATCACTCAAGAAACACTGATTGCTCGAGAATTTGCATAATGATTGCTGGCTCGGTTGTCACAAGATGACTAAGTGTTTTGGCACTAATTGAGAGTATGTCTTTCCATAAGGTCTAAACAATTAGGGACAAATTTGTAGGAAGGAAAGTAGAAGATTGGTTGTGAACACTAGAGATTGCTTGCATAGGAGTGGTTGAGATCTCTTGAAGGCTAAATTTCTCATCTGAAGGAGTCACAAAGAATTTGAGCAGAGATCTTTGTTGTGATTCAATGAAATTGAATTTAGCATAAGGTAGATGTTTTTATCGAGTTCACAAACACTTTAGATCATTGTAGTGATCGAATTATAAGGTAGTGGGCCTTCCTTAGGGTTATAGCCTAAGGCTTTGCATTTGAGTAGTGAGCGTGAATGCATATGCATTGCCCACATATTATAATAGGTTTATACTTCTATAAAGGTATTTACTTATAGTAGGTAATCAGCCCCACTGTGGTTTTCCCCCTAACAGGATTTCCGTGATAAAAATATTGTGTCAATTATGTGAATGTGTTTCTAATTTATAGATACATGCATATTTCATATTTAAATTAATCAGATTAGAATTAAGGCTATTTAATTTTAAGGATTTTAAGGACTAAGGGCTTTGTTAGGACTATTAAATTTTCTATGGTTTCGAGTCCTACTCATGTTTTATGCAATGTTTAATCCTAGTTCTTAAACCCTTTTTGTCATTTGTTCTAAACCCTTGGTTCTTTTTTTGGTCAAAAAACCTAGGTCTCTTGGTCTCCTATAAAATGATGTTACCTTTTTGGGTCACTTAATTTTTTTTCCCATGTGTTTTAACTCATCATGTGTGAGGCTTGCTTTTAAATATATCCTAAAGTCCTAGCAGGGTCTACATTTTAGTTTTTCTTACATCCTAAGTCCCCGCTACATTTTATTTAACACCAGATGTCGAGAAAGCTTCTTTTCACCCAATGATAGGCATAATGTCTTAAAGGAAAGATGCGTCAAAGTTACTCATAGAGGCATCATGAAATGATGACAAGTGTCAATCTTAAAATCTTGGGCCCTTCTCTTTCTAAGTCAGTGACAAGTTAAAGTTAGGATAAATCTAAAATCATCCAACAGCTGGCACATTTTTGGGATCAGAAGTTGTAAGGAAGATATCCTTCACGACATCGCACCTATATGACTCATATCATATGGCGAGACTAGTATAAAGCCAAAGGAACATTTAGGACTTTCAGATTAATTTTGATCTAATGGTTCGTGTGATACTGTTATGCAAAGATCATTGTTGTTTATTCATCATTGGTTCATGCTTGATTGCCACGTAGCACATAGTGGGTCTTTCCCAGAGTTGAAGGTAAGTTAAAGATATGTCAGATTAGATCTAATCAAATGCTAGGCATAATGCCTCGATTGAATTTTTCTTGATGTTTAGTCTTCAAGGAAACACGCCTGGATGGCACATGTCTAGGTTGGGTTGTGGGGCCATTAGTGTCAAAGCCTAAGGAAAGTTAATGTGTAGAAAGATTAGATTCAATCCAACGGTTGGCGTGATTCCTTGAACAAAAGATGAGGACTATTTATCCTCTGTAAAATCACACCTTTGTGACATGTAGCCATCTGAGATCGTGGGTCAAGGATTTTAAAAATATTAAGGAGGGTCATATTAAAAGGGATCTAGCGGATGGTATGATAGCACTATGCAAAGATGAATGAAATTTATTCATCATGGGTTGACACCCGTTTGAGATGTAGTAGATCAAATCATGGGTTCGGGTTGTCAAAGAAAGTAAAGGCAAATGAGATCTATTTCAATCCGATGGTGGGTGTGATGCCTTGATCAAAACTTGCATGGTGGTTAGTTTTCATGGGATCACACCTGAGTGACACCTATCCAGGTCGTTCAGTGTGGGTAAAGAAGAATAAATAATTTCCAAGGCCAATAATGTTGTGCCACTTGGATATCCAAGGAGTCGTTGATGTGTTTCATTTTCTAGAGCTCGGGGGTGTTTTAAAAGACGATCGACGACTATGTTTTAAAGATAAGTATAAAGTTTGATCTGGGCCATTTATGGTGTTTTCTGTGCTAGGGCTGAATGTTATAACAAATATTTTAATGTTTTAATGGTTTCTAGAGGATTTTGAAGTGGTGGCTCTGCATTTTATGATGCAGGAGAGTAGATAGACAAATCTGATTTTATGGGTTGTATTTATGCAGTCATAGGGTGTTGTTTGGATGGAAATTTGATGGCTCAAAATGCATTTATGATGATAATGATATTTTGGGGTTTTTGATCAAATTTGCAAACCTTTAATTAACGTTAAAGGATTGTTCTCCAACATCCTAAGGTGATTGGCGGCTACAAATCAGATTTTGTGCAAAAAGGAATAAAGATGAAGGTTTTACTTGGCCAACTAGAACAATTCTAGAGTCATTGCAAAAGCCTTGTGATCCAATAAGATTTATCTTATAATAACTCAATTGTTGGTTTTGTTGCATATTTTGTCTTTCATGTTAATTATTAGGGTTTTGGTTGTTGGATCTTGACCTAAATGATCCGAAGCTTGTTGCAGTCTTTGTTTTATAAAAGGATTTCCAAGATAATTTACAAAAGGGCTAGAAAATTGGGAAGTAGAGAAAAACATTGATTTGCATACTTGTTTCCAATCAGGAATATATCTTATTTGCATTTAGACTATGTCAATATAGAATAGAAAGTTTCAAGTCTTTTGCATTTATTGAAGTGGTGTATATATTGAATAATATTGATACAAGAACACGATTCTTCATACTTAATATAGATATTCCAGATTCAAGTCTCTCATTTGTGCCTAGTTCTTGAGTTGTGAATTTTTTGATTCATTGGATAGAGTTTATCTATGTGTATTTTTTTATTCCTTAGTTTTGATATAGGATCAAATTAAATATTTATCTGGATAAGACATAGGTTCATTTGGTATGCACAAGGATTTAGAATAAGTGTGTGTGTTCTGGGTTAGTTGCATTTATGGCTTTGAATCTTTGACAATAGTTGGTTTCTATGTTCTACATCTACAATAGAGATATTGCCCAATGGATAAAGCACTGATCAAGAGTTAGTACCTTATATATTGATACATGTTTGATTGGGATTGGCTATATTCTACAAATTTTAAATCAAACCCATTTTAGAATCTTTTTGAGTTTTGTTGTTGAGTGTTGTATGTTCTTCATGGTAACTGACAGTCAATGAATGAGTGGTTATCATTTAGTACTTCTTACCATTTTCTATTTTTTAAATCCAGAAAGAGTTGTAAGGTGTTGTATATTAAGCTGGATTACATGTACCCACCTTGGTCTTGTAGAGCCAAAAGTGCAGAGGGAAGTCTTGTCCCTATAGCTGGTCTAGTTGTATGCACCCTAAAATGGTTGACTGGACTATGGGCCCCCATTTATCAATTTATCAAATTTTTGAATCAATGCATTGCAACATTTTAATTCAAATCAATTTCCTTGATCAAATCGTGATTAATTTAATTATTTCAATATTTCCTAAGGTTTGATCATTTCATCAATTATCTTATTTAATTAAAAGAAAACAATTCCTTTTTATTAAATAAAATAACCTTATTTAATTAAAATCCCTTTTTAATTAAATAATATTATCTTATTTAATTAAAATCTCTCTCTTGATTAAATAATATTATTATCTCATTTAATTAAAGTCTCTATTTAATTAAATTAAATAATCTTATTTAATTAAGAGAAAATCCATCTTTTAATTAAATAAAACCCCCACTTAAATCCCTCTTTGTTGAAAAATGAAATAAATTAAATAAAAATAAGTAAAGTTCCTTTTCTTCACACATCTTCCTAAGTGGTGGGTTTTTTGCCTCTTAATCATAGCCTTTGATTTTGCCTTTTGAAGATGTGAGCACATGGATCTACCAAGATTTAATCTCCACCATTGCTTATTTTGTTTTTGCCTCTTAATCTCTACCGTCTGTTGCTCTTTAAAATGCAACCTCTCCTTCTCATTTGGATAATCAATAATCATAAATCAATAATCAATAATCAAGGGATAGAATTTTTATGTATTGTTATGCTGCAGGTTTGGAGAGCAATTTTGGAGGATAATTTGAGCACTTGAGCTTGGATATTGCAACTTCCCTCTTCTTGTCTTCTTCTTTCATGCCCCATGGCAATCCATTTAGGTTAATCTTTCACTTTCATGTTAGATTAGATTCATGTTTCCTTTCATAGATTAATCTTGCATTTGTATTTCCTTTCATAGAGTAGCCATGCATTGTTATCATATATAATAGCTTTCATTTGTATGCATACTTGATGAACATGGAGACTAGCATTCTTGCTTTTCCTCTTTGAATCTCTCATTTTTTGGTGAACTTGCATGGGTACAAACTAGGTCAATCTAATGGCCTCCATTACAAACCCTTGCACTCCATGAATAGAGAGCTATGAGTCACCATTTGAGACCTCTTTATTGAGCAATCTTCGATATAATGATTCATAGAAGTGTGATACATTTTTAGCACACACCAGTTACCTTATATTTCCCCATATTTGGAACTAACCATTCTTCAAAATCCATCTAAAGGTATATTGGTATCTTATAAAGCATAAAACATTTTAAAACACTAACAAAATGGCGACTCTGCTGAGGATAGAGATGAAAAAATATTGTTAAACCTTTGAAAGAATATTTGGTTTTCTAATGTCCATATCATTTAACCCATCAAAGTAGTAAGTTGACCTTTGAAAGCACAGAGTTACTCTTTCTTAGCCCCTTTTTGTTATCATTTCTCTTGTGATGTTCCTTGTTGCAGTATCCATATAAGCTAGTGTTGTATTTTCCCAATTTTTTTTGGGTGGTGACTTGAAGAAATCTCTAAAGCAGTGTTGCATAATACAAATTTCTTTTTATACACACTTTCTCAAAATGAGTAATAGAAATACCATATCTTGGGTGAAAAGTCATCCTAAAAATAAACTACAAGATGGACTTCCAATCACCTCCATAGCTGGTCAACCAAGGAAAGAAAACAATGACAAAAGTACTTCTCAAAATTTGAGACAAAATCAAAATACTAGGGTAGAATATCCAATCCAACACAGTCGTGAAGGAAATGCATTAAAATATGAATAGGCTGCAGACTTAGGATTGGGTGCATATGGAGATTACTATTCTCCTAATGTGAGAGAAGAGGAGGGATTTGACACCACTCTCCCAGATTCTGAAAGTCTCTATGAAGAAGCTACTGAATTAGAGAGAAGAATCCAAGAGCAGTTGGCCATTAGACAATAGAGGGAGAAAGAGGAGAGTAAGAGAAGACAAGAGAAGATCAGAGTTGACCAATTGAGAAAGCAATTTTTGAACTTGGAGGTAATAAATTATGTTTAAAAACCTAAGAGGGTTCAAGAGGAACCTGTTATCCATAAATTTTTTGAGACTCAAACACCTAAGGATAAGGGAAAGCATAGGATGACATGAATTCAAATAAATGAACCTTAGAGTCACAAGGTTCCAGTGGATCTAATGTCCAAATTGGAAACTGATCTTGAAAATGAAAAAAGGGAGAAACAGATCGTGGCCAAAGTGATGCAGAGTAGCACAATGAGAAGAACCAAGTATCAAAAAACATTTGGTTCACTTGGCACATATAGGAACACTCAACAATAAATGCAACTTGGCACTAATTGACAGAATGAAAAAAGACGAGTAGGATAGCAAGGCAACCCAGGCTGTAGAGAGACCAGAAAGAAGACTAAGAGATATTTAATCTCTTCCACAACACTTCAACCTTTGTTTACTCACAATTCAAATCCACAATCCTTCAAATAGGATCGATAACAAATGGCCTACGAGGTCTAGACACTCTCTTTACTCCAATTTAACACCCAAGGTTATGAAACAAATCTCTTCAAGATATGACTTAGGGACACTTTCAGTAAACTCCAACCAACGTGTGAAACTTTTCACTAGTGGCTTGGCCCAATCAAGCCAATGATTGGTATACCCTACTAGGGTCCTATGAATAGAAAATCATCTAACAGATTGGTTTATACACACCCAAACTCACACTGCCCTCCAATTCCATGTAGCCCTATCCAAGTGGTTTTTATTGCACAAATTTTAACTATGAAGGGAACAAAATAAAAGGTGGTTTTTTTAGACATCCATTACGAAGTTATTTCAATCCTTCAATACCTAGAGATCCACTCTGCTTTAGCACCACTAAACCCTTACAGAACACACAGACCTAATTGGTTAAATTAGGCTTGGTTTACAAATAAAGTGGTCTATGATGGGTACACAGAATGGATTCAGGGGTTTGTAAACTTTCTACTAACTCCAAATGACCTAAATCAACCCTTCAATTGATCCCTTCAATCAAATAATTCATGTTCTCATGATTGTTCCTATCAGACTAGCTAAATACATTGAGATATTTAGCCTAGGGTTTGATGCTAAAAGAGCCAGAAAACCAGATCTCAAGAAGAGCCTTAGGAATCATTAATAATACATCCCTAAATTTCATTTCCCAAGATGTCAAGGATTTCCACTCGAGAAATGACAAGTTAGGACTCCATTTGTGTGACAGACCTAGAATTGATGCCCTACAGAACTAGTTTCACCAATTTGTGTATGACTTTTAATATATAATTCCAATTGGACTCAAATCAAATGTTTTGAATACTAGATTCACAAGGATATCAAATCATGGAATTAAATTCACTCTGCCAACCTGTACATGTCCATACACATAGAAATTGCTCAAGAAATATGGTTCCTTTTATTTAAACTTGCATCAAATATGCTTCTACAACTTCTAACCCCATTGAAGAGGCATGGATATTTTGAAATATCTTCAAAACATAACTCCAACCGATCATGAATGGTTATGACCGTTGGTAGCCACATTTTGGACATCTCAAGCAACGTTTTGAAAATTTGCTCGAGCAACTTTGACAACTTTTAGCAACATTGCAACATTGTTGCATTTTACACTTTTTGAACCCACAATGACATCCATTCGATTCCTATGACCACAAAATGATCCAATATAACCTAAATCATTTAAATTCCTTGGATATAATACCTAAACACTTCACATCCCCAAAACACCTATTGACACCTATCAAATTCAACAAAGAATCCAAGTGGACTAAGGTGTCCTAAGGTTTATAGATGCACCTTAGGGACCCTTGACCACACAAATTGATCAAGAAAAAAGTATGATGATCACAAGCATCAGTCCTTATTACAATGCAAAATAAATCAACTTGAATCAGCTGGATAAGCCTCGGGTGCCCTGCACCGTACTCCTTAAGACAAAATAAACTCAAGTCTCTTGAGTTGGAAATTCTTCAAGTTGAAAGCCTATTTTCTAAATATCTTCAAGGGTCATCTAGGTAGCATCCTCCATAGGTTTATGTTTCCACTTTACCAAGTACTCATAGTAAGTGGTTCTCCAAGTTTTCTTTCTGACTCTTTTGTCTAGAATGCCTTCAATCTCAGGAGGGTTTGATTTGGGTAGATCATTCAATGCTTTGTCCTAGGGAGGATATGAATCATGTGCAACACAATCATTACTAACAGGACCTTTATAAGCATATATGTCAGAAATATTTAAAATGTGAGATAGACCAATATGAGATGGAAAATCAATCTTTTAAGCATTGTTGCCACACTTCTTCAAGATTTTGAAAGGACCAATATCATAAAAAATGATAAAAGCTCTCCAACATTGAAAGAATGATAAAAAAAATTCAACCCCTAATTTTTATTGTGTTACATAAGTCTATAATGGTGACCTCATGATCCTTTCTATAGGAAAATTGTTTGACAATTTTTTATACTATCTTCAAAGGATGTGATGGACCCCTTAGGTTGGTGAAGGAAACATCCAAATGCTTGATCACCTAAGCTACAAGGAAATAAACACAGCAAGTATTTATTTTCATATGCCACTTCTTTACTATCCATGGGGAATTTTCTTCCATGCTCACTAGGATCTTCCTTCCTCTTATATTTATCATACATAGGAATTTCAAAAGAGTTAGGGAATGTGACTTATCATTTTGACTGGTAAAAGGGATATAGATGCTAATAATTGAAGGTATATCAATCCTTATGAGTTCCTCTATACAGTCCTTTAAGGGAATGTTGCATGACTTTCCATTCTTGATCTAAGGATCAACAAGGTGGTGATGGAGATGTGTGTTTATGATGTTGCATGTTGTAAGACATAGGATAAATAGGGTTATGGTACTGGTTCTTCTTAGCTGGAATATTTTTTTTAGAAAGTTCATTATGGAAGTAGCTATATGGGATATTTTTGAAATAAAAATGGAGACTATGATGGGATCTATATGGGTAGCTATGATTTTTGTTCCAAGTTCAATGTGAATTGGTTAGTAGATAAGGGATTTGTAACCTCATTTTGAAGGAATGAAGGATACCCTTAGGTGATGGAATCGACCATTTGGGATTGACTTTGATGGATATAATGGGAAGATCCAAAATATGGGAAAAGGTGATTAAGTTGACTATGTAGATTGGATTAAATCTTTGAATAAAAGTATGAGTTAGAGATTTGGATCATGGGATGGGTTGATTTAGCTAAAATATCCCAAGGTGACACTTTCAACGTTGTTCAAGAATTAATTTTGATAATGATAGTAGATAGACTAAATTGGTGGTGTTGATAAGATATGGCGATGGTGCAATGACAAAGAAATAAAATGAGGATAATATATAAAACTAAAAACTTTTCAATTATAATCACATAAATGTTATGTATGATTGGGCATCTTGTATCCAATCTTGTATGGATGGAAACCCATTTGAGACTATGATCAATTGATGAAGATCAATTGGTCGCTAGACTAAAAGGATAGAAACCTTTAATTCTTTAAGGGACTACTCACTTGGGGAGTTCATTGGAGCTTCAAGGAATTTTAGGAAAATTTTTTATATTGTGTAAATTGTTATTATTGTGACCTGTATTTTTTTGTAATGATTGTATAATGACATCAATTTTAGTGGTTATATGAATATAAGTGTTGTGATTCAATTATGCAATTGTATGTATCTATATCCTAACCTTTTTAGGATGTGGCTCAAAGATGACTAAGATTATGACCAATCAAATAATTTATGTGACAAATGAATATGTAACTTGCATTTAAAGATGTGTTATGAATGATTGGAGAATAGAATGCATTGAAATGTCAATAGAAGATGAAGGTTAGAAAAATGTGAAATGGAC
>MU225789.1:257833-281092 GCA_018584345.1 Thuja plicata
TTTATTTTAATCCTATTTAAAAAAACTGTAAACATTAAATAGTAAACAATAAACACAATGTACATTTTTTAACATTAAACTAATTAAAAACAACAATAAAAAATATTTTTAATAAAAAAAATAATAAGAAACAAATAAAAAACAATAATACGTACCTGTAGTAGGAAAAATGGCAGTAGGGGGGTCGGTGGTAGCTCTCAAAAATGGGTACCCATCCAGAGAAAAATGTAATCACATTTTGCAAATTGTGAAAATGATTTAAAACAAATTTTAAATAGTTTTAAAAAATGGGCACCCATTTTTAAAAAAATGGGCACCCATTTCTTAAAAAATGGGTGCCTATTTTGCCACAGGCACCTGAACCAAAATGAATGCCCATTTTTGAAATGGGCACCCATTTTATATTTACAGCTCGGGCACCCAAACAATAACGGGCACCCATTTTTTTAAAAACGGGTGCCCGTTTCTATTTGCCAATTTTTTTTGGCCGCGGACTTCTATGCAATTGGCACTCAACTTTATGCTTGCACCCCTAAACATGAAAAATCAGAGCCACAAGACAAAATGGGTGCCCGTTTCTATTTGCCAATTTTTTTTGGCCGCGGACTTCTATGCAATTGGCACTCAACTTTATGCTTGCACCCCTAAACATGAAAAATCAGAGCCACAAGACCACTCATAGTCTTAATTTAACATGCAGAGCTTACAAGCCTTGTTGTGGCGTAAAATTTCATCCTCTTCTAAATGTTCATGAATATTCTTTTATAGGAACAAGAATGCTACGAGCTTCAAACCATTTAGGGTTAGGGTTTACAACCAATCATATCAAGCATTTAATTCTGATTATCAAGTTGAAACCCTATCTTTCTTCAATCTATAAAAATATGATCTGATCATAAAATTAGCCACCATAGTCCATGGATATGAGCGTAGTACCCAGAAATTGAAGAATTCCCAAGCATGACTCTGAAAGTAGCTCACATAAAGGAAAATATGACCAGGCGCCACTAAATGCATTTATCCTCTGATATAAAACCCTTTTTTTATGAAGCTTAGACATAAATACATCTCAGCACATCATCTATCTGTTCCTCTGATCTTCAACAGTTGTTCAAAATTGATCCATAAGATTAGATCGCAACATTTATAGGTCTGAGATCAAAATATCAGTCGAATACCATGAAACCCTGAGAGAAATATTTAAATATTTGAAATTCAATTTATAATGACTACTAGTGGCGCAAAATTGAAATTGGATGGTTGAGATTGAACCCCGTTAAAAATTAAAACACGGTCATTGATCCTTTTTATGTTACCCGGGCTCAAAAGCTGACTTTGCCAGGTGTTAATCAGTCGCTCACTCAAGACCCATACAAGAAACTACCATAAACCCTTGTGAGTGCATGACATTGACCATTAGCCGCCAATCATGCACTCACAACTGCTAGCCATTATCCATTATAACCATCATGAGCTTGTGACTAACAGCTAGTCACGCACTCACAACCATTTCAAGTTACTTCCTCAGACCTCTACGAATATGCAATCTGCTCAGACTTCCACATGTCAGTAAGGCGCAATGCCTTAAACACTAAAAACCTTCATCTTTGTCTTTGAGCCATTAATCTGGCCATCCAATCAAAGTTAACTATACTGCACTTTACTCTCACCCCTGGCTTCAAACTAGAGATCCCACAAACTCATATAGGACACATGGCCGCATAGCATAATGAATTGAACACTAGATCAAGCGCATCTCCACTTCAAGCCTTTATGCCGAATTTTAGATCTTCCTTAACTTGATGCTCCTTTAACTGCCTTTCTCTACCTAGGACCAATGATGTCATATGTGCTACGTGTCAGCCAAGCGTAATTCCTTAATGACTAGATCTCATTCAATTTTTCTTTAAGGCTTTACATTGTCTGTCTGATCAAAACCTACTTGATTGGTCTTTACTTTACCCTCTAACCTGAGCCTAGACTGCCATGGACACACATCATTAAGGCATGATGCCTTAATGAGTAGATCTCAAGCACTTTTTATTTAAGGCAATATGTCGTATGTTAGATTTTATTCAACTTGACTGCACTTTACCTTAATTACCTTGTCACTAAGACAGACCCACTGAGACACGTGGTGTGATGTCATAATGCCTTGATGGTTAGATTTTGATTAAATTTTCTTTGAGGCATTACGCAGACCACATGATATTTTTCAACTTAACAGAACTTTACTTTAGCCTTTGCGCAGAACACGAACCACCTTGGACACATGTTGCAAGGGCATAATAGCTTAGTAGTTAGATCGACTACATCTTTTGATTAAGGATTTATGCCTACCGTTGATTCTCTTTGAATTTGACCTATCTTTAACCCTTCACCTTTACGCATACCTATTCCCGCCATCCACCACATGTCAGCTAGGCGTGATGCCTTGATCATTAAAAGGCTTCATCTTTCTTATTAAGGAATAGCGCCTATTGTTGGATCTTCTTCAGTGCTTACCTTTTAATTTCTTCCTTACCGCTATGTTGGGCCTAGCCTATGCCATGTGTCACATAGGCTTAATGGCTTAAAGGATAGATCGTGTTCTTCTCGGCTTCAAGTCTTTAAGCCAACTATTGGATCTAAACAAGAGATGCACGGGAGATGTAAAAGGTAAGGATATAAAGTTTAACGGGGCTAAGGACTTAGGAAAAAATAAAAGGGATGACCCCGCTCAGACATAAAAAATAAACCAATGGGTAAATAAGTTTTTAAGTGACCGAAAAAAGATAACTTGGTTTTATAACAAGTCCATGAAGGGCTAAAGGCATTTTATCAACCAATGGCTATAATTTTGAAACTAGGGCTTGAAGGAAGAGAAATAAATAGTAGAGTATTCACAACTTAGACCAAAATTTCTTGCAGTTTTTACAGTGCTAACAGTTTTTACTACCACAAGTTTATTGTTCTTTTGTACCTATTTCACCTTCTATATTTGTTTACATACTTGGTCTTCCCTATTGGGGTGTCTAAGGGGGGTTAATTTTTTCTCACATTTTCTTAGCCTATATTCACATCAATTAATGTATTTTCTTTCTTTGCATTTTCTTTTAATCTTTATTCCACCACTTAGTTTGACACAATTTGAGCTTTTGACTTTTATATCTACTCTTCATTTTATGCTTTCACGAAATTTCCACTTTGTTTCTTTACCTTTCCTTATTAGGCTTCATGTTTACCTTGCTTTACCTATAGCTTTAATGCTTCCCATTTTACTATGAGACATGTGTCTTGCAATTGTTGATTATTTTTTTTTGGCTTTGGTCTTACATTATTACATCACAAGTTTTCTAGATCCTGGATACTAAGTCTATATTGATGCATCTTAATTTTATAATTACTTATTGATCCTATATTATTATGATATACTTATTCATAACTTACATTTTGAGCCTAAATTGATACATAAAATTTGTAGATTCAATTATAGACCTTACTTTATTATATCATACTTCTAAACTATATTACTTATACAATCTATACATTCCTCAATCTATACATTCCTCTTGTTGTATCCATGGTATTTATCCTTAAATTGGAGGCATCATTCCATTCCTCTATATAGATATATCCTTCATGGTTAGATCCTTACATTTAGGGGCATTTTTCCTTCCCCATTGTAAGCAACATGCTTTTCACATGGCATGTTTTTTTTATATGTTCCTTACATATTGGGTGCATCAATTTCTCACTTCCAAATTACCTTGTTCACGCCTATATACTCTATGCTCTGCAATACTCCCAAAATTCAACGCTTACATCTTTATTTATAGATTTCATTTACTTTTACTTTATTGTGTGATTTTTCCTCTCCTTAAATTCTTTGGTTCCTACCTACACAACCAATCAAATGGAGACATGTATTATCACTAATTCCTATTTTGATTTTTCAAGTAGTAGCAAGTGCTACAAATACTCAATACAATGATGAAATAGATTATTATCACATGACATGTCTTGTGCCCTATGCACGCGACCATCTTATGGATCATTGAACCAAGTCGCAAAAGCATGCCAATATCATCTTTTAAATAGCCCAAACTTTCTTAAATGCACTCATTTTTCCTTTTTGTTTCTATTTCAAAGGTAGTTGACAAACTCATATATTGTACCAAGATTTTACGTGCAAGACAAAACTTGTATACTTTTTTCTTTGTATTTTAGGTTCTTATAGAGAGAACATAATGAAGGATATAATTCCATGATGACACCTTGTATGGTCCATTACTTTACATTGAACCCCTTTCATCTCTATTGTTGTTTGAGGTTTTACTTTATATGCATGTGTGTAGTATTACATTCTTTCAGGAATACCTTCCAAAAGATTATTTTAAAATCTTTAATAGGATATTTTGTCATTTTCTATTTATTTTTGTGTCTAATATAAAGAAATGTTTTGCACATATACATATTAAGAAATGAAACAATATTACATGTCAAAAACCTTTTCTCTTATATTTTCTTTTCTAAAATATTTATCATTTTCCACCATCTATGTATGTGTTGTCATTCCCCATTAAATTTCATTTATAAAAAATGCAAATCTAGGAGCCAAACAAAGAAAAACTAAACTTGTGACTTCGAAGCATCTAAGCTACACCAATGTATCCATTAAGACTCCTTCACCAGTCAACAAATATTTGATAGATACTAAGTTGAAGCTCCCGAGGTAACAGTAACTTTAAAATCTAACAAAATTCTCATCCTTCCTCCTTTAAAATATTCAATACCTTGATACAAAGCTACCATTTTGGTACAGGCGGGAATGCTACGAACAAAGGTTAAACTTGGCCATTGCATCTGCATGAAAGTTACTGAAGCCTTTTCAGAAAATCTTGCACTCATGGTATTCCATGAAACAATATTTCGTTGAGGTGTTGGGTCAGATAGTTCGCATACACTTTTCTATTCTTTCACATTTTGCAAGCATGTCTATCGACTCATTTACCTTTCATTGGCTGTAGAGGCTCTTGTTCTTTTAATTCATTCAAAACTTGTATCACAGAAAATGTAATTTGAATTTGACTTGGCATATGCGTAGGAATTGGGTGACTGATTTCTGACTGCTGAGGTTTAAAACAACCAAGTGCACTAGTAATGAGAATAACAGAATTGGCTAGAAGTAACGTGTTTAATGGGACCCACAACATCACACACATGGCAGTCGATGCTTAGTGTTGTTAGTAATAACTAAGAGGGGGTGTGAATCAGTGGCCTTAAAAATTAGTCCTTAAATCAACCCTTAAAACTTATAACCACAAATTATTCCTCTAGTTATCTTCTATCCTACAAGATGAATGCCTCTTTATACTTATAACAAATTACTACTTGTTGAAATGCTTTGTAAATCATTCTTGTTGTATGATTATCGATAAGTAGTCAACTATTTACCGAAACACAGTAAATATGCAGAGTATACCAATAAATCCAGAATTGCATTTGTGAAATGTAAAACAGTAAAGTAATGAAACATAAACACATAGCACATGGATTTTTAACTTGGAAACCCTGTTAAAGGAAAAACCACTGGGACCAGTACCCCAAATTTTTACTCTTCTGAAGTGATCCATGTTAAGAACCAACCCTAGTTAAGGTTACAAACACACTGTTAGGTGTGACCTTGCTAGAGGATTTAAAAGATAGTTTGTCACCTAGTATCTGGCATCTAATGCTACCATCCTTGATCAAACACTCACTTGGCCTATCAATAGGTATTGGGCATATCCAATGCTACTTTCTATGATCAAACTTTTGGATACTCCTTGGGATGTATCTCAATTGTAGAAGACTTTTAAGTCTTTCTCAGTTAAGAGACTTGATGCTTCAATGGTTAAAATGAAACATTAAATGATTTGTTCATACATACAACTTGAATGGCAGATTTTCATATCTATTGTAAGTGCATTACTTCTTTGATCAATATAATCAATTATACCTTTGCTCCACACTTTTATGCTTTGTGATGTTATCTCACTATTCATAGGTGTCTACAGAATCTAGCTCTTTCCTGAGCTTGTTGATCAGGACTGAATGAAGACTTTCTTCTCCTTCAAAATTTCTTTAGCATCTTTCCTCTTTTCTCTTCTTCACCCCACAATTCATAATGAATTGGGTTTGTCTCTTTATAGACATGATTCACCATTTCTTGGCTTTCTTGATTCTTGGTGCTATCCACAATTCTCTCCAATTAGATTTAAAACACAACTCCAGTATTATCTCAAAGAGATCTTCTTGCCAACTGGACAAATAAACTTTAAATCAATTACTTATCTCCGGCTTTATTTGGACGATTAAAACAATGATAAGTATCAATTAAGTCTAGATCTTTATCTTCTTGACAGCTAAGCATTTTTTCATTTGTGAACTCTCTGTTCTATCAGTCAACTCTTTAGTTATTCATCGATAACAACTGACTGTTCCATTGGTGTGACTTCAATTGTCATCAGGATCTCCGTCCTTCTCTTTTCTATTGGGCAATACTGTAATTCTTTCTGTCGGGTTACACTGTGCTTTGCTCTTCTGGTAACTCTATAACTTTTCTCGTCGGTAATATTGTGCATTTTCTCATCAGGTAACACTGTGAGTTTTCTCTTTTACTCTGTCCATCGATGTGCACTTTGTCGGTGTGTACAATCACTTTGTGAATACTTTACTTATATGCATTAATGATAGCATAGGCTTGATTCATTGATTCTTTGAAGTCCTTGGTAGTGTTTCCATGACCATACAGATTATATCAAGTTGACATCAGTGACAATAGAATACATTAACTTATTTAATGCCTTGCACGATCATCAACTAACATCTTCAAACATTCAATTAGTTACATATCATCAATCTCTCCCTTTGGAATTGATGGAAACATACTACATTATCATACTATACTATTACTAATACAATATGAAATATACAGTTTCACCAAGCTTTCCTAATGTAACTATTATAAATGTCTGGCTTTTGGTAAGCTCAAATAGCTAGATTTAATTCTTGAATCTTTCTATATTCAATCCCTTCACTGGATAGATGTAGAATCTTTCTTTCTATGATGTGATGTGTTCTCCTCTTGTATCAAGCTCTCTCCCTTTGAATGTTATCTTCTTCTTCTTTTTTGATGTCTCTTGTCAGCAATTCTCTCCCTTTTGTATGTACTCTCTCTTTCTAATTACATCTATCCCTGAGGTGATAATGGATATAATCTTTCCCTTTATCTGTATGATAATGAGATATTTCCCTCCCTTTGAAAACAATGCCAAAAAAACATTTTGTCAAACAAATATTTGACAGTAATGTCAAACAGATCCTTTCTATCCATAACATATTCCTTGAATTTTCCAATCCATCGGTAATAACTCTGGTGCTCGGAGTAGATAAATACCTTGCTATGTATAGATGTATCTTTGAAGTCCATTTCTCTGCTTGCATCAACATGAATGATATTGTGATAGTATGTAGGCTGATGCAACCTTCTAGTCATATTACTGACCAGTAGACAAGGGTCTGACCCCTAGTCTCTTTCTCAAGTATTCAAATGTATCCTAGGGCAGTGGCTTGGTGAAGATATCCTCCAATTGTTCCTTTGATTACACATACTCAAGTATCACCTCTTTTTCTTGAGTTTGTTCTCTCAAATAATGATACTTGATGGCAATATGCTTTGTTTTAGCATGCATGACTAGATTCTTGGAAATGTTTATTGCATTGGTATTGTCACAATAGAATTTGCATATGCTTACCTTTCAGTAACTGCTTGATCCATCCAATATTTGAGTAGTTTGCAACAACAACAACATACTCTACCTCTTTAGTAGGCTGAGAGATGCATCCTTGCTTCTTGTTGATCCATGTGACAAGTTTGTCACCCATAAAGAATGCTCCTCCAGTTGTTCTCTTCTGATCATCGATGTTTCTAGCCCAATCAACATTGGTAAAGACCTTAAGTTAAAATTTGCCTTATCTTCTATACAATAAGCCATATTCCTCAGTATTCTTTAGATATCTTAGGATTATTTTCATAGCAGTCATATGTGATTTCTTGGGATTAGCAAAAAATCTAGCAACTATTCCTATTGCATGTAAAATATCTGGTCTAGTATGTACAAGATACATGAGTTTTCCAATCATTGATCTGTACAAAGTCTGATTTACCTTTGATGAATTTTTCTCCTTTGTTAGCTTACATCTAGTTTCCATCGGTGTTCCAACTAGTTTGGATTCTTCCATCTTGAATATTTTTAGTACTTCTCTGTTGTACTTGGGTTGTGTAATGAAAATACCTTCATCTTGTTGCATGATCTGTAGACCAAGAAAGAACTTGATCTCTCCAAACATAGAAATATAAAATTATTTTCTCATCTCATTTGCAAATGATTTGCATAGCATATCATTGCCTCCAAATATGATATCATCAACAAATATTTTAGCAATAAAATTTTTAGCATCAGTATCTTCCTTCAAATAAAGATTATTTTTTTCACTAGTCCTTATAAATCCAATGCTTATGAGATAGGAATGAAGTCTTTCATACCAGGATTGGGGTGCTTGTTTCAATCCACACAAGGCTTTGTGTAGTCTACATACCATGTTCCTCTTGTCTGGATCAACAAACCCTTCTGGTTTCTCAATGTATACCTTTTCTTCAAGTTTTCCATTTAGGAATGCGGACTTGACATCCATTTGGTATACCTTGAAGCCTTTATATAGAGCATAAGAAAGTAATATTCTCACTCCTTCTAGCCTAGCAATGGAATATCCTAGTAAAATACTGGTGGGCCCCATATTTTGGGCACAAAGCGAAAAAATTCTTTAAAAATGAAGATCTTTCGTCCCACATTGATCTTGCAAAAGTATTTGAGGTGTTTAAAAGGAATAACACAAACATATTAAAGTGTGAAGTAGAGTAGGAGGCTCTCTTCACGTGCCCACACAAGAGGCCAAATGGTGAATTGGGAACCATGGTGGTGACCAAAGATAACCAAACTTTGTAGACAGGTGGTGAAAATGACAGATGACTTGGCAGACACATGGGAGACGGTCATGCAGTCATGAAAGGATTGTAGATAACCACCAAGATTTCAAGATAACGTGGCTAACCACTAGGCGAAGTTGCTGAAGGATCGCGGTTAGTGCTAGAGGTGTAGAGATCATGTGACTATGCAGTTGCGAAGTCACCCAAGCTAGCCGTAGTTAAGAGATAACTATCGAGATTCAGATTCTGGAGGTTAGCTAACCGTAGTTGCTCGATCGGGAAAGAAAAAATGCTAAGTCCTTATCCTTGCAAGATTCTTCGACCACCGTCAGATCAAGATCAGATCCAAGGGCCTGCGTTAAGTCTCCATGTAAACTCAGGGTTAAGGAGATCCTATAGAGACTTGGAGACTACACTGTGCAAGGTAACCAGGGTTAGAGGTGAGTTAAAAGCTAGTTAAGAGCAGCTAGCCAATGCATGCTATGTGTCGAATTCTAGTCAATTCTGGGCAAAATCTACATAAAAGAATAATTTCAAAGGAATATGCACATGATTCAAAGATTAAAATGATTTTAAATCAATATAGTCTGTGCAATAATATTAAACAATAATATCAAAGGTCAAATCAAATAAGATTTGCAAGAATGAGAAAAAAATGAAAAGATTAAATATTGTGCAAACTTGAAATGTTAAAATATCATTATCTTTTCACATAGTCTTGTGCAATATATTTTATTGCAAAACTTGACAGAGAAGCATTCTCGAGGGTTTTATTAGAGTTGAAAATTAGATTTGGATAAATTTCTTATGAGACAAATGATATCAGATTTTGGAATCAGATAAAGAAGGATATTTGCAGAGAATAGAACCAAATTTTATTAGAAAAGACAAATGAGGGATGAGATCAAATTTCTTTGGTGAAATCATAATATAAAATAGACATGTCAATCAGATCAAGGACCTGCGTTAAGTCTCCATGTAAACTCAGGGTTAAGGAGATCTTATAGAGACTTGGATACTACACTATGCAAGGTAACCAGGGTTAGAGGTGAGTTAAAAGCTAGTTAAGAGCAGCTAGCCAATGCATGCTATGTATCGAATTCTGGTCAATTTTGGGGAAAATCTACATAAAAGAATAATTTCAAAGGAATATGCACATGATTCAAATATTAAAATGATTTTAAATCAATATAGTGTGTGCAATAATATTAAACAATAATATCAAAGGTCAAATCAAATAAGATTTGCAAGAATGAGAAAAAAATGAAAAGATTAAATATTGTGCAAACTTGAAATGTTAAAATATCATTATTTTTTCACATAGTCTTGTGCAATATATTTTATTGCAAAACTTGACAGAGAAGCATTCTCGAGGGTTTTATCAGAGTTGAAAATTAGATTTGGATAAATTTCTTATGAGACAAATGATATCAGATTTTGGAATTAGATAAAGAAGGATATTTGCAGAGAATAGAACCAAATTTTATTAGAAAAGACAAATGAGGGATGAGATCAAATTTATTTGGTGAAATCAGAATATAAAATAGACATGTCAATCAGATTTATTGAGGCTTTCCCTAGGGATATTTTGTCAGAGATTAAAGTTTGAAAAGACAAATAGAATCAGACTTTGAAGAGGCATTTGCAGAATGAAATCAGATTTCTTTGTGGAGTGAGATTTTGAAAAGACAAAGTAAAGTCCGATTTTTGAAAAGTCACCGATGGAGATTTGTTTCAGAGGAGAACATAGGAGTAAATGTATATAATATTTTAAAAGGAGGATAGGTGTGAATCAAACATAGGTTTTAGGGTTTCTTTTGCTTCTATATCTTCTCTTCTTTTCTAATTTTTAGGGGTTCCCACCTTTTGCTCTGTTGGGAGAGGTTTTACACTGTGTTCTTTTCCTTTGTCAAAAACTTCAAAGAAGGTTCCAAGAAATGGTTTCTTCTATAATATATTATGTATTCTAATGCATATAGGGTGTTCTCTTATTCTTTCTATTTCTAAGAAAAACATTATTGTAACAACAAGTTTATGAATAAGATTCAACATATTGTTGTTTATCATCAAGTTGTCTCCATTTTATTCTGAATCATATAAACTAGGGCATGAAGGGTGTTTTAGTTTTGTCTATTTTTTATTAGAAATAGATTCTTTTAAGGAATAACAGTGATTTTAGATCTGTATTCAAATTTTTATGAGTTGGAATATCAAGGATATTACCAATCTTGTCTTTCCAGTGGATGCTAGTTATGTATTATATGTTTTGAGGTCTCTTTCAAGGGGAGGGTTAAATTATTTGAATAGAGAGTTGAATTTTTGAAATACACAAGTGGATAAATAAGAAGAACTTGATTGATAGAATTTGTTTTAGTTAAGGAATATAAACATATCAGACAATGTTGTTTTCTCTTGCTCATAATCTCTTTGCAATGTTATGTTTGACTCTGTTGCCCATTGGATAAGGCACTGGTCTATGCAAGATTTGAGATATTTCAGAGATCCATCATCAAAACATATTTGAAAAACCATTTCCATTTCATGTTATTAGAAGTAAGAATTTCTCTATTTTTCAGACATACATAAGATTTGATAAATTATTGAGGCATTAGTTATGTAAAGGTGTGAAAAACTATTCCATAATTATATATCTGCAAGCGTGTAGTTGTTATAAAAGAGACATGTATGTGAAAATTAGGCAATACCCGCCTGAGTGTTGTGGAGCTCGAAGAAGAAGGAGGATATTATCCAATCCTCATCAATTAGGCTTCGTCTTGATAGAATCAGGAGTTGGAGTTATAAGAGTTGATTAAGTTTTTAATATTTTTTTGATTCAGCAAGAAAAAGCTCCAATACCTCTTAAAGTTGGTATTGCAGAAATAATCACACAAATTGGTGGGCTAAAAGAGGAGGCATTGGGAGGAAAAGGGAAAAGAAAAAATATTCCCTACTATTAAAATTGTACATCAGTTTGTTATCACCAAAGGGGGGTAGAAATATTTATATTAAATAACTTGAACCTTATTATATGACAACATTAGTGATAAGATGTGTTGACCCTAAAGGACTCATTAGTGATATGTTTAGAAAAAGAAAAGAGTGTTTAGTATTGGACCATAAATTCAAATTTCCTGAGGACATTATCATAAATGAATTCAATTTATAAGACCAAGAAATTAAGAAATAAAAGTGGCTGGTTTACAAGAAGACTTTGGACTTTGTACAACATTTTGATAGAAGGTATGATCCTTCGAAGGAATTTCATCCTTGGGCTAAGAAGATTGATTCATTGATGTCTCTATTTGAGGATTTCATGCAGACATTAAATCAAAAGAAAGAGATAGTAATAAAAGCAGAGCCAGAGAGGGCTAAGGCTATCATGAGCAAGTCTACACATGGTAGGATTGTTCCACCTAAGAGATATGTGTTACATCAGAAGAAAGTATATAGTATGATAATGCAAAAGGGTGAAACATCCTATAGGGGCCAGTTGGAAACACAAGTACATGATAAAGAGGTTTCTACCACAAAAGGAAAGAGGGCCATGAATGTAGAATCTGAATTGAGGCCATTCTGAAAGAGGCAAAGAACAAAAGAAGAGGCACAACAATTGGAGATCCTACATTCCCTTTCCCAATCCCCCTTACACATGGATGAACAAGAAGTTGCAGAAAAATTATGACAGATGGGAGATGCAGGGCAGATTTTTGTAACATCTCAGGAGATGCAAGAAGGGATGCTAGAGGATCCTAAACATATAGAGATGAATTTGATTATTGCTACATTTGCTGGCAACGAAATGGATCCCATAACAAAACAAGCCAGTGATGAGTTTCTGTACAATGATAAATTTGTGAAGGCTAGGGAATTTGTTCAATTCTTGTGGAGAATTCATATTAATGAGTTCAAGGAAAAATGTCAAAGGAAAAATAACTAGCCTAGTAGGAACAAAGATGAATTTGAGGCTGAGGTGAAAGAAGAAATTATAGCCAAGTTTGAGAATATTACTCCTGAAGAAGGAAAAGAGTTTATCATGAAAGAGGGAGTACTTAGCTTGACATAATGGGACATAGCTAATGCCATAGTGTTTGATGTTATTAGAAAAGAGACAAGAACCATGCATGCCAATGAAGCAGAGGCTCAAAAAGAATCCAAAGGATTCAAGTTCAATGAAGACCATGCTACATTAGTAATGTGGTCATTAAAGAAGAAGGAACACAAGAAAACTAGTGAAGGCACCCAGGCTGAGCAGGTTGGCAGTCTACTAGTTGAAAGAGTTACAAAAACTACTAGGGTATAAGAAACATGCATAACATTGGAGTCTTCCAAATTTGGTATAAAGGTAGGAGAGAGGAAAGAGGAAGAAATTAAAATCCTGAGAATCAAACTAGAAATAGTCTTAAAGGCTTATGATGATGAAAGGATGAAATCCTTGGAGAAATATTAAATAATTGTCAAATTAGGAGGACAAAAGTCAATCCAAACTTATCCATAGAGGGTGATAAAAAAGGATCCAAATCAGCCCTCTTCCTCTAGCACAATCCTTTAGTTGTCTCCTTCCCCCATGTCATTTGGCCCTACTACAAAGGCAAATTTGAATTATGAAAATGATAAACTGGTACCGGAAAGGGCTAGATTAGAAGGGGTGAGCAAAAGGTGGGATGAAGAAAGTAAAAAGTTCCATGAGGCACAAACATGGGTGCAAAAATGATATGAGGATAAGATAAGAGCCACACTTATGCATTTTGCTGATGATCTGTACCCCACCTCTATTTACCTACATGGTAAGAAAATTATGAGCATATCAGATTCTTTCAATGAAGAAAAAGATAAGTGGGATCCAATTATGTAGAGGTGGAAAGGAAGGTAGAATTGAAATATTTATATTCCTTATCTAAGAAGGAAGATAATGTTTACATTGTGTTAGTTGCCACTTATAAATGCCTCAAGAGTCTAGTTGATTTGGATATAAGGAGAAGTATCATCCTTAAAAAGGTTAAGACATTAAGAAAAGAATATTTAAAAACCTGTTATGAGCTATTCCCCAATTTATTCAAAAAGAATGGGAAGATAAAAAGGGAATCCTGGTGGATGAATAAAATGGGTGAAGAATTTTCAATTTGGACTAACAACATCATCAGTCTAGAGAACAAACTTTTTTTTGTTCAAACTCTTGAAACCATTGAAAAGGCCAAATTATACTTTGGGCTTTGGAAAAAAAAAATTGAGAAGATAAAGGCTAGCTAGGATGAATTGAGTAGCCAAAAGGATGAATTCATCAACTTCACTTGGCCAAGTGATGAGGTATTCACCTCTTGGAAGGACAGATACAATGCAGCCAACCAAGAAGTAAAGGATGTTGTATGATCAGCTATAGATGATAGTTTTCCCCAACATTTTGAAAAAGATAGGGGGATTAAAAGATATTTACATCAAAGAACCAAGGTAACAAATTCCAGCTGAAAAATTCTAAATAATTTTGAAGTAGTTGCAAGGAAGGTGGTGGTTAGAAGACAAAATTTAAAAATAAATCTTTAACAAAGTGGTTATCATTTCACTTATGTTTTTGTCTTTTGTATGAATCATATATTTTGTCCTTTATCCAATTGATCTATAGCTTGTTCCAATCCTCTTCTATAAAAGGATTCCCAAGATCATTGGAGGGGGCTGGAAAATTGAGTATTGTAAGTATTTTGTAAAATTTTCAGTCAAGGGATATAGTAGAATTGTACTAGATAGGTTTCAAGATTAGAAATAAAGTTGAATGGTCTCTAGCATATTATTGAAGAGGTTATCTCTGATTACATCTTGTATATAGAAGTATGATTCTTTACACTTAATACAAAGATCTAGATTCCAATCTCTCGTGTGGTGTTTTTTCTTATGAGTTATGAATTTTCCAATTCATTAGCATAGAATTTATCTGTTTTTATCTAGTTGTTTTAGAGTTTTGATCAAAGATAAAATTAAATGATACTCTAATTAATACATAGATTCATCTTGATATACACCAGGATTTTGTAAGTAGTATGGGTTTGGGAGAGTTGTGTTTCAGAGTTTTGATCAAGGATTAAATTAAATGATGCTCTAATTAATAAATAGACTCATCATGATATACAACAAGATTTTGTAAGTAGTATGGGTTTGGGATAGTTGTATTCATGACCTGGAATCTCTAATAATAATTGAATTCTACATATTGTATTTGTTTTTGAGCATTGCCCAATGGATAAAGCACTGATCAAAACAAATTCAAACAATAAGTCCCTGGTCTATTTTTGCAAAATGTCTTGTGAACAACACTCAAAAAAACCCTTGTTTCATGTTTCATAGCATAAATTTTTTTCCTAAAACCCTAAGTGTTGAAAAGGTTTCTAATTTCATGTTACTTTTTATCACTTAAGGTCATGTCTTGAATGGGTTCCTTTTAAAATATTCATGTTTATTAAGTTGTCGTTGTCCTAACACTGCGGTCATGTTTTATCCCCTAAGTTTGAAGTCCATGAATGTTTTACTAAAATTCATTATGTGTCATGCAATTCTTGTTTAATATAACAATTGTCGATTTCTCTCATAATGAAGATGAATGAATTTTAACTATCAAGGGAACATGCCATTCAGCCACATGTCCCTGGAAGATTCAGTCGCAGATTTAAAAAAAAAATGTTACTCACTGTAGATCAAAGTCGATCTAAGGGCTCACGCTTTGTCTGTAGATGAAAGATGAATGAAGGATAACATTGAGGGAAAGTGCCATTGTGACATGTGACCTAGGTGGGCTAGAGTGTCATCAAAAAGGAAAGGCTAAATGGAGGACAAGTTAGATCTAATCTAATAGCTGGTGCAAACCCTCATGAAAAAGATGTTGTTGAGTTACTCTTTGAGGGATAGCATTGTGATGATGCATGTATTCAGTGGGTCCAGATGTGAATGAGAAGATGAAGTTAAATTGAAAGCATGTCATATTTGATCCAGTGGTTGGTGCAAAGGCTTATGGTGAAGATGCACACACAATAGTTATTAAGGGAAAGCGCCATGCTTCCACATGGGGTTTTTAGTGGGTCTGAAAGATGATTAAAGTTTTGAATAAATGCATAGCATCTTCAACAAGATCCGACGGTTGGCACAAAGCCTCCAATAAAAGAAGTGATGATTTTAATCAAGGCATTGCGAAATGTCACCACGTGTCCTAGGATATCAAGGCTATGGGCCATAGGAAGGCTAAGTAAAGACCAGTTAAGTTGATAAAGATCTAATGGCTAGCACAAAGCCTTAGATCAAAGGTGATAATATTTTAATCAATAAGGCATTGCATCATGCCACCACATGTCCCTACAGGATCAAAGCCGTGAGTTTTAAAGGAAATTAAATTCACTACAAATTGAGAAGATCTGATGGTCGGTGCTAAGCCTTAAGTATAAAGTGTCCTATCTTTACTCATCAAGGGAAAGCATCGTGATGACACGTGTCCAAGTTGATGGGGCCTGCATAGTAATGCAGAGTTAAGTAAAGATCAGATGGGTTGAGAAGGATCAGATGGTTGGCACAAAGCCTTACGTTAAAATTGATCAAAATTTAACTATCAAGGGAACGCGACATGCTGCCATGTGTCTGGTCAGATGAACGTTGAAGAGGATTTATTGTAGACCATCTGATATGGGGAAAAGCTAGTATAACTGACAGTTCTATTTTAAAATACAAAAATAGCAAGTTTCGACAGTTGGACGCCAAGCATTGCAATTAGAGGAGCAATGGAAAACATGTGCTTTCTTCCCAGTTAAATTTTAAAGTTTAAGATGATGGGATTGCTATCTTGTTGATCACTAAAGGCATTTTGTGTAAATGACATAAGTTGCAAAGCGGAGTGAAATTGTAGTGATTGTGGCCAGATTGTCAAGCTTCTTGCAAAACTGGTAATCTTCTGGTACTGATACTTCTAGGTTGTTATAAATATAAGGGGTTTAGTAGAGTGTGCAGAAAGAGAAAGGTTTTATTATTCATTGTTAAATTGTCAAACTTTAAATCCACAATGTCACCCAGAAGAGAATTCTCCAAAAAGGTAAATTATAAGGATAGAAGTGTGTGCGATGATTTGTTGCAACAATTAACCATGTTGACTAATGATGCCTCAAAAACAAAAGAATTAGTCCCCAAGGATCCATGCCTGAAAGTCACTAAAGGGTTATATGATTTTGGTCAGTCTGTTAGGGATGCCATAATAGGTATGACTGGTTTGGCCTTATCTAAGGTGCTTTTTGGTCAGAGAAATGCTAATCCCCCACACAATAATGTATGGTAGTTTGACGTAGGCAAGTTGGTAGTTCCTTTTATTTTTATGGATATGGACATGCTTACATGTATAGCTAGGAATTATGATAGCATACCCAAAGTACTCAGGGACAAAAATGGGCAAGTCCTGATAAAAGTGACTACACAAGAGATTAGGGAGGTATTCAGTTTGAATGATCCAAACACTTCTATGGATAAGATTGATTTTATTCAATTAAAAGAAGTTTACCAAGCCCAGAGGAAATACTTTTGAGAAGAACCCCTAAAGATTTTGGCATAGTTGGGGACTTGTTTATGGTAGGGCCTAACACAAAAGAACCTTTCAAACTTGATTATTTCACTTTGAAGGCCAAATCAGTTTATAGGGCTCTTTGTCAAATATGTGGAGATGATGAGAAATTTGAGATGCCTATCCATTATATGCTAATGATGGTTGAGATTTTGCACCCCCATCTAGCAATAATTTTTTATTTTGCCCCATATATTGTAGACTTGATTCATGAAGTGCTGATAGGTGTCCAGAACACAAAGGTGTCCAAACCTTTTGCATGGTACTCCTTGTTGATGCATGTGTTTCTATATAAAGGGGCAGATTATTTTGAGAAGGAGATGGAGTTGACAAGATTTAAGGATAATTAAATCATGCCTATACAATTGTGGAATCCAGACATGACTTGGGACAATAAAGAGGCCAACTACATCAATTTTGACAGGTATTTTTCTGCCAGACTCTAGACATTATTATTGAAAGAGGACCCTAGGATTCCTATAGCATTATCTAAATTCTTGAGGCCAATGGAATATGACCAAGAGCTCAGTATAGTACATAATTGGGGTGATGTTATCCCTTATCCAGTGTCAACTATATTCAGGGTCTATGGTTTAAGGGGAGTACCAAATATATTAACCTACAAAGTGCCCCTTAAGATAGGATTGGTAGAGGTCCTAAGACAGATTGGAATTTTGCAAGAAGATGCCCTGACTGGAAGAGGAAAAGGAACAATCTTTCCTGTAATCACTATTGCTCATCAGTTTATCATAACACAAGGAGGGTGGAAACACTTGCAGGATTTTTTGAAACCCTACAATTTGACCACATCAATATCTAGGTGTGCTAACCCTGGGCCATTCATTAAAGACATGTTCAGGGAAAAGACAAAGTGTGTAGTGTTGAATCATCAATTCAAGTTTCTAGAAGACATAGTCAGAAATGAATTTGAATTAATTAACCAGGAAATAAAGAAAGACAAATGGTTGACTTAAAACAAAAGCCTTGATTTTATTCACCATTTTGATAAAACATATGATTCTTTAAATGATTTCTAGCCTTGGGCCAATAAGATTGAGTCACTAATGGATATGTTTAAAGAAATTATGTAGGCTTTGAGCTAGAAAAAGACATAACATATTGCAAACTGAGCTAGAGAAGGCTAAAGCAATTTTGGGTAAAGCCTTCCCTGTTAGAAATATCCCACAAGGAGAGTATGTAGTGTATAAATGGAGGAGATATAACACAATTTTACCAACAAGTGGATAGACCAGTGATCCTAAAGGTAAGAGGCCACTAGAGCCTAGTGCTCAAAGTTTTCTATCTCCCAAGAGGCAAAAGGTAGAAGAGGGACAACAACTACAACATGAACAGGTCTATTCTCCCTCCCAATCCCCAATGCACATGGAAGAACAAGCTATATCTCAGCAATTAGTGCAAATGGGAAACATTGGGCATACCTATGTTACAATTGGTGAATTGTAGGAAGGAATGCCTAAAGAGCCAAAATATGCTCAATTGGATCTGATAGTGGAATAATTTTCTAGCAAAGAGCTAGATCCATTAACACAACAAGAAAGTGAGAAATTTCTTTTTGACGACAACTTTGTTAAAGAGAGAGCATTTTTTCAATTCCTATGGAGAACACATATTGATGAATTCAAGAATAGATGCCAACAAAAGCAAGATGAACAACCTGCCAAAGAAAAAGAGGAAATAGAAAATGAAATAAAACATGAGATGTTATCTAGGTTTGAAAATATCACTCCTGAAGAAGGCAGAGAGCTAGTCAAGAGGGAAGGAGTATTGATACTCCCTGAATGGGAGATAGCTGATGCTATTATTTTTTATGCCGTCAGGAAGGAAACAAATATGGTTAATTTCATAGAAGCATAAGGGGTGTAAAGTTCAATGAAGATCATTTATTCCTGGTTATGTGGCAATTGAGAAAAAGAAACCCCAAGATAACTGATAGAGATACTCAGGCTGAGCATTTAGGTAGCCTTTTGGTGAGGAGAGTTGCAGAAATAGGGGCTATTGAAGCAGTAGGTATAACTTTGGAATTTGGTAAGTTTAGTGTAAGTGTAGCCCTGAAATTAGAAGATGAACTCAAGAACATAAGTGAAAATTTTGAGAGAGTTTTGGGTGCCTATAATGAAGAGAAGATGAAGACTATTGAACAAGCTAAAAGGATTGTTGAACTGGAAGGTAAGAAATCAAAAATTTCTATCCCTCAAATGATGATTACTCAAGAACCTTACCGACCTTCATCATCCAGCCCATATGTCACTTATCCTCCTTCTCCTATTCCATCAAGCCCTGTTACTCTAGCAGATGTGGAGATGGAAAGTGACAGATTATTTATTGAAAGGAAAAGGCTAGAATAAACTTCTAAGAAAGATCTTGAAGAATCTTCAGCATACAAAGAAGTAGAAGAATGGGTTAAACAGAGGCACTATGACAAAATATACTCCAGCTGTATGCACCCTAAAATGGTCACCTAGACTTTGGGCCCCATTTCTCAATTTATCATTTTATCAAATTTTTGAATCAATGCTTTGCAACATTTTCAATTCAAATTAATTTCCTTGATCAAATTGTAATTTACTCAATTATTTCAATATTTCCTAAGGTTTGGTTATTTTTATTTAATTAACAGATTTAATCTCCCTTTTAATAAAATTCCTCTTATTTAATTAAATTAAATTCCTCCCATTTAATTAAATAAAATTCTTCTAATTTATTTAATTGAAAGAAAACCCCTCTTTTAATTAAATAAATAAAAATCCCCACTTAAAACACTTTATTTGTTGAAAAAGGAAATAAATTAAATGAAAAAGTAAATAAAATCCCTTTTTCATCACATCTTCCTAAGTGGTGGGATTTTTGTCTCTTAATCACAGCCTTTGATTTTTTCCTCTTAATCTGAATCGTTCACTATCCTTTAAAAGGAAACCTCTCCTTCTCATTTTCATATCATCTTTTTCATAGTATTGTTATGCTGCAGGTTTGGAGAGCAATTTTGGAGGAGGATTTGAGCACTTGAGCTTGGATATTGCAACTTCTCTCTTTTTGTCTACTTCTTCTTGCATCCATGGCTATTAGATTAGATTCATGTTTATTTTCATAGATTAAACTTGTATTTGTATCTCCTTTCATAGATTAATCATGCATTGTTATCATTTAGATTAATTTCTTTTTATGCATTACAATCATATAGAGTAGATCTCATTTTCATGCATTTGAATCTCTCATTTCATGGTGTACTTGCATAGGCACTAACTAGATCAATCTGAGGGCCTCCATTTCACACATTTGCACTCCATGACTAGAGATCTATGGATCGATATTTGAGGCCTCATTCTTGAGAAACCTTGGATGGAATGATTCATAGAAGTGTGTCAACATTTATGCACACATTTTTGGCACCCATCGTGGGGCGTGATGCTCCTGATTTTCTTTCATTTTATCATATTTTCAGATTTTCTAATCTTTACATGGTTATTTTAGTGAAGTTTTTCAAGCCTAACCCTTGTGTAGATTTGTTAGGAGATGAAAACCCTATATTTGCAAAGATTTGACCATATCTCCCAAACAGCTTGGATTTTTGGTCTGAAATTTGTTTTGCAGGTTTGTGACATATCAAAGAAGCTCCAGTAAATAATTTAGAAATTTCTGAGGTAGTTTGAATTTTTTATAATTTTTTATTTATTTTTCATAAAACCTTAATTTTTGGCACAAATTAGAGAATTTTTTGGAAATTTTTACATTTTCGAAAAGTTCTTTAAATTCTACAAGGGGTCCTTTCTTTGAGTTTTAAATTGGGATGCAATATTATAGCTCATTTGGTCAATTTATGACAAATGGTCTATTTTGGGTAAATGGATCCCTAGGGCACAAATGAAAAGATATTTTTAAAATTTTAACATTTTTTGAATGCTCTCTATTTTTTAATGGTGGCCTCTTTTCTGTATTTAGGGTTTGGGATCCGAATTCATAGAAAAAAAATCAGATCTTGTTGACTAGGTCAAAAATCAAAATTTAAAAAGGGTATTTAATGATTAGCTTGCACTTATTTTTCACATGGTTCAATGCATGATGTGAGTTGTCATTTGGATTATTTGTTGTTTATTATTTCTCCTAACAATTGATTTTCAGATCTAACCCTAGGGTTTTGCATAAGTTGAATATACATTGCATATCTTCTTTGCTTGTTTGATTGTCTTTCTTGTTGGAGAGTTCATGAGGATTGCTTGGACTTGCTTGGATAAATAACAAAATGATTTTCATTGCATTGGATTTGAGATATTTTGTTGATCTTTATAACATTTGTATTTTGGAAATTAAAATGAACATCTCATGTGTTTAGCTTGAGTGTTTCTTGCTTTCATAGATCACATTTCCAATTGGTGCTCTAAAAATGGACCTAGATTTGCTTTCTTGCATAAATGTTTCACATAGTAATTAGGCCCTATGAACACTATTTGTGGTGATCTTGAGACAGTGGGCTTCATTCACTTGTTTTACATGTGAAGCTCTTCTTGACGATAGATCCCCTTGTAGGTAGGGAAGGATTTTTTTTCCATCTCATTGGTCAACTTGGTTTGGACTTCAACTTTTGGCAATACTTTCTCTCTTTGGGAGATTGGTGTCATTTTTTGTTGTGTGAGCCTTGAATGAGGTGATTTCAAATTAGTGCGTCAATGAATCATGTTTGCTATGTTTTGGTGAGGTGAAGAGGCTAGAGGATTATGCTTTTTTCCCTTTTGGGAGAATTAGAAACTTGGAACCCTTGAATCTGAACTAAGTCCCCATGTGGTCCATATTGTGAGTCTTCCTTGTTAGAGAGGGTTAAGCATAGTAGACACTCCCTTTATTGGTTAAACCATGTGGACGAAACCTCAAGTGGTAATAGTCACTTTTTCCATGGTAGCAACAACCACTATATAAATATCCTTGTGGAAGAAATCTCCACGGGTGTAGTTTCTTATGGGTTGTCAGATCTCCTCAGCAGCTCCTGATTGATTAAATTATCGGATTGTGTCAAAACCTTGGTGCACCGGGATTGGATTTCACCCACTTGAGATTGAAAAAGTTGTAGAGTGAAGCCATTACTAAGAACCATAGTGCAACCAAATGTTTCTTTCATAGGACTATGTGCATGATTGGAAAACATTTGAGAACATACAACAGTAGCATTCTTATGGAGTAGAATTACTATGACACTATCTATGTTCATGTGCAAGGTTGCTTTGTCCCTTGCTCATTGTTTGAAGGCATTGATTGCTTGAACTCCCTGATTTCTATCTTATGTGCTTGATTCATGATAAAATCTGTTAATGCACCTAGTTGGTTACTTAAAACAATCAAAATTTGAGTTCTGTGTCTTTTCCTCATGCGAAACTGTCTGCTAGTGCACTGTTGCTGTCATTTTTGAGCCTGTTTTAGCTTGTTGTCCTGTCGTTTTTAGTTTTCTGGGCTGATCCGAATCTGATTGGATTACTTAACCTACTGTTAGAATCTTGTTTTGCCTAGGATTCTTGCATTTGACCTCTTGGATTAGTTATCTTTGATTTCACAAGTGACCTTGCTTGGCACTTGGTGAGCTAGAAACCATCCTTGTTGAAAAGATAAACCTTTAGATTCTTTGATAACACACCTGAAGAGTTTTGGTATTCTCTTGTCCATTCAC
>MU225789.1:288916-299123 GCA_018584345.1 Thuja plicata
ATCAACAACATAGAGATCAAAAGGGTAAATTTGAACCTAATTGGCTTGGACCTTACATTATTACAACAACTTTTGGGACAGGTGCTTATTTACTATCTACAGAGGAGGGAGAATAGCTCCCTGATCCTATCAATATTTTGCACCTGAAGAAGTTCTATCCATGATGCCCATTTTTTCTGGGGGCATTCTTTTGTACATATTTATTGATCCTGAAAAAATCCAAAAAAATGATATATTGTCAAAATTCTAAAAATTGGAAAATGTCTTGAAAAAATTATCTTAGTGAAAACCTAGCAATAGGCACTTTGATGTATCTTCAAAAAATTATATATTCCAAAAATTCAAAAAAATCAAAAATTCAAAAAATTCAAAAAAATAGAAAAAGTGCCTTGGTGAAAACTTGGAAACAAGCGCCTTGGTAGCAAAAATTATAAAAAAATTATAAAAAGTCCTGGAAAAAAAGAAAAATGAAAAAAGTGAAAAATGAAAAAATTGTAATAAAATCCAAGTGGTGAAAACCTGGAAACGGGCGCTACTTGAGGCCTTTGCACCCCTATTTCTTAGTGTGTGTCCTCAACACTTAGCCTTTATCCATCATGCCTTGTCCTTGTTGCCTTGGTCTGGAATTGGTCTTTGTCTTTATCTAGGGGCATAACTGTATGAGCTTTGGTCTCTTGGATGCGTTAGTCTTTAGGACATCTCACTAATTGTGTTTTTCAATACCACCCCAACTGTATTTTTCAATACAACCCTTGATATCGAGTGTTTTTCAACACTTATCGGTTTGGTCTTACCCTGTTTTGTCATGTGGTCTTACCTGCTTGCAAGCATTCGATCCTTATCCTCGGAACTCAATATTAGTTAATGCACTTAAATTTTTAAACACAACACTTAATGCTTGAGCTATGTCATGATATTTTCTTTGTGTGTTGATTTTTATTGATTGTTGTTGGGTGTCCTTGTCTAATAAGTCTCCATGATGCATAGCTAGAGGACTTGGGGCATGGAACATGTTTTTATTTGCTTCCTGCTTTATGCTTCACTATTTTTGCACAATCCTTCTTCTGTATCCTGACCTCTATGCCTTGATGCGAGCGTGGTTTTTCTATATTAAATTGGGTAAGCTAACATCATAGTCATCTTGACCTTTATGTCTTTGATGCTTATGTTAGAATCTTTCCACATTTAAAATCTGATATAGATCACATTCATATCTTCATAGTTGCGCTCGTGACTAGTGATGGTTGTATGATATTTCCGATATAAATCACATTCATATCTTCATAGTTCCGCTTGTGACTAGTGATGATTGTGTGATTTTCTGATGTCTATTAATAATGGCCCAATGATGAAAATAAGTTCCTTTATATTCTCTTATGAATGATGAACACAAGATCCTATGTTTGTTTCTCTATTGCAAGTATACCTTATATCTTCTTTCATGATCTCAATCAAAATTTTATATCTTACACAGTTGATTGATTTTGGGGAAAATTCTATTTCTTCTCTCCATTTCTTTCCACCTCTTCCAAACTTCTATCTTCCATTCTCTTTCACCCCACTTTTTCTTCTTCTTCTTCTTCTTCTTCTTCTTCTTCTTTTATTCTTTTATTCTTTTCTTCTAATTCAACCTTGGGGCATCATCTTTCATGCTTGATCTACCTTGGTTATGTGATCTTTATATCTTTCATCTTACATCAAGAACCTTATCTTTAGTTCGATTTGATCAAATTTATCAATTTGTTGTTTCTCCTCTATCTCATTTCAATTTTGATCACGAGGGGGTAGTACCTATCAAACTTCAATATTTGATTCAGCTTTATCAATTATATTAGTCTTGCTTGAGATTCTTATCTCTGACATGTCAATAACTTATTTCGGTGTTGACTTTGTCTTTTTCAATTGTGCTTATTTTTGTCCTGATGTGTTCCTAAATCGACCACATGTCTGGGTTGTTTTGTTATCCCAAGTCGACCTCACACTTCAACTGCATTCTTTGACTACATGTGCTTTCGAGTCGACCACACATTTATCAAAGAGGGGCAAATGTATGCACCTTAAAATGGTCGCCTAGACTTTGGGCCCCATTTCTCAATTTATCATTTTATCAAATTTTTGAATCAATGCTTTGCAACATTTTCAATTCAAATCAATTTCCTTGATCAAATTGTAATTTATTCAATTATTTCAATATTTCATAAGGTTTGATCATTTTTATTTAATTAAAAGATTTAATCTCCCTTTTAATAAAATTCCTCTTATTTAATTAAATTCAATTCCTCCCATTTAATTAAATAAAATTCTTCTAATTTATTTAATTGAAAGGAAACCCCTCTTTTAATTAATTAAATAAAAATCCCCACTTAAAACACTTTATTTGTTGAAAAAGGAAATAAATTAAATGAAAAAGTAAATAAAATCCCTTTTTCATTACATCTTCCTAAGTGGTGGGATTTTTGCCTCTTAATCATAGCCTTTGATTTTTGCCTCTTAATCTCAATCGTTCACTTTCCTTCAAAAGGAGACCTCTCCTTCTCATTTTCATATCATCTTTTTCATAGTATAGTTATGCTACAGATTTGGAGAGCAATTTTGGAGGAGGATTTGAGCACTTGAGCTTGGATATTGCAACTTCTCTCTTTTTGTGTACTTCTTCTTGCATCCATGGCTATTCATGTAGATTAGATTCATGTTTATTTTCATAGATTAAACCTGCATTTGTATCTCCTTTCATAGATTAATCATGCATTGTTATCATTTAGATTAATTTGGTTTTATGCATTGCAATCATATAGAGTAGATCTCATTTTCATGCATTTGAATCTCTCATTTCATGGTGTACTTGCATAGGCACTAACTAGGTCAATCTGAGGTCCTCCATTTCACACCTTTGTGCTCCATGAGTAGACAACTATGGATCGATATTTGAGGCCTCATTCTTGAGCAACCTTGGAGGGAATGATTCATAGAAGTGTGTCAACATGTATGCACACACCAGCCTCTTAAGATGTGCTAAAGAGGTGAATCTTGATGATCTTTATTTTTTGGGAAAAATGATTTTTAACATTATCAATGAATATGATGCAGACAAAGATAAATGGGGTCTGGTCATGGACACATGGAAAGGAAAAGAGGCTGAGGTGAAATCATTTTATTCCATGTCCAAAGAAGAGAATAATATTGATATTGTTTTGACTAGAACTCACAAATGTTTGAAGTTAATGGAAGACTTGGATATCAAAAGGAATATGGTCATCAGAAAAATAGAAACCTTGAGGAGAGAATTTTCAAAGGATAGGTATGAAATGTACCCTAACATGTTTGAGAAAGATGGTGATATAAAGAATGAGGTTCTATGGTTAAGACAAATAAAAGAAATAATAAATGCCTGGACACATAGCATCATTACCGTAGAGGGCATCGTTTTGTTTGTTCAAACTATAAACATCATTAACAAAGATAGGGAATTTTTTGAGTTCTAGGAGGGGGAAGTTAAGAAGGAAAGTGCCAACTATGGTGAGATCATCAACAATAAAGATGAAGTCCTTGGTTTTAACTGGCCAAGTGATGAGGTGTACATTTCTTGGAAGGACAGGTACACAATTGTTTATCCAGGTGAAGATGAAAAAATGCAGGTGGATGAAGAATCTCGTCAATACGGTTGATACAGTTGAGAGTAAGGATCCTATACCAATAGCATCAAGGACAACAGACTCTAGATGGGTCACACTGAACAACTTTGAAGCAGCTACAAGTACAAAGTGGTCAAGAGACAAAATGTGCCAAATATCTATTGTAACAAGAGTGGTTATCACTCCATTAGCCATTTTGTCCTTTTAGTGAGTCATTATTTCTTTCCTTATTCCAATTGATCCGAAGCTTGTTGCAATCCTAAACTATAAAATGATTCCCAAGATCATTCAAAAGGGCTCAAAAATTTGTAATGTAAACCATTTTGTAAAGTTTTTAGTCAAGAGGGGAAAGATAGTATAATTTGTACTAGATATTGTAAGAAGTGAGAAATAAATAGTTGAGAGATATTTTTGAGGTTATCTCTGAGTATTTTTGTATACTAAAATAAGTTTTTTTTGAATATAATATAAAGATCCAAATTCCAATCTCTCATGTGTTATGTGTCATATCAGTTATAAATTTTCTGATTCAATAGCATAGTTTTTTCTATGTTTATGTACTTACTTGAGAGTTCTGATCTAGGATCAGATTAAATTAGGCTCTGATTTATGCATAGATTCATCTGACACACTACAAGGATTGTATTATTAGTATGGGTTTTGGGGTGGTAGTATTATAATTTGAAGCCATTGGAAAACATTAATTTGAGTATATTGTATCTGAGTCAGAGTATTGCCCAAATGGATAAAGCACTGATCTGAAGCTTATAAGTTTTGTTTTATTGCATATCTAACTACACGTTGGCCGTGTTTTCCTAAATGCAAACATTTTAAAATCCATTAAGTATTCATTTGTATAAGTTTGTAATATTTTTCAATCTCATACTCCATCTCATGGTTTATCTTCAATGGGTAGTTAGCCAATTAGCTAGTATCTCTCAGTGTTGAGTCATTATGAGATTACTGCTTGATAGTACCTTTAAAGACATATTAGAAGGTATTGCAGGGTATCCCCCCTTGGTATAGCAGGGCCTAAAGTGTAGACGTATTAGGAGAGTGCTTGTTAGTTGGTCCTTTTCTTTCATTAGCCTACATTTGGATACGGCTCCTTTATAAAATATTCATAAAGGGAAGAGGTTGTTTTTATTTCTATTACAACATAAAAAAGGACCAATAAAATGGTGAATCTTTTGGTGATTGTGTGTTTTATTTCTATAAGTGAGTAAGGTTTCTCAAGTTGAGCTAAACTCTTGGCTACTTACTTGTCATTTATCAGTTGGTTGACCATTGTATTATAGAGTTGTGTCTTTTCATGTCTGAGTGACTTGTATCATTCTTGAGAATATATCAGGATAAGTGGTTAGAATATATTGATATTTGTGACCCGTGAAAACTTTCCATGCTACAAGTTTGTTACTCGAGATATTGTGTATTTTCTTGGCTTTTTCTTTTGTTGGGTGGAAACTCAAAGAAATCTCTGCATTAGTTTTCAGTTATTATTATTTGATACTCTAGAGTGTTAGCTATGAGTTACAAAAATACTAGATCCAGGATGAACAATCATCCTGAGAATGAATTGGAGAGTGAGATTCCCTCCACCTCTAGAGTTGGAAAATTAGTAAATAAAAATGTTGTTGAAGTTACTCCTAAAACTTGGAGGCAAAGGAGGAACATAAGAATGGATATACCCTTTCCCCCTAATCATGAAGAAAAAAATGTAGAGGTTGAACATGAAGCACAACCTAGATTAGGAATCTATGGGGAGTATTATTCTCAGAGTGAAAGCATCGATGATGTCCCTAGGTATACCAGAAAGATGGTTCATGGTAAGTCTCAAGGACATGAGACAAGGTCTAGATCAAAGAGTCAAGGTGAAGAGAATAGGAATGCTCCAAGTGATCCGAGCTCTCCCTCGTCTGAGAAACCACACACCCATCATCATAGAAGGGAGAGAACCATCATGGGAGAAAATTTAGAATCTGATATAACTCTTGTGGATTCTGAAGAGATTTTTGAAGAGGTGGCTGAGTTGGAAAGAGAGATCTGATAACAAGTTTCCTTGAGATAAAAAAGAGAAAGAGAAAAGGAATAAAGAATCAGACTCACTCAGATTCAATCTGACCAGTTGAAAAGGCAACTCAGAGATTTAGAAGAAATGAATGTTGTTGTTATACCTGAGAAACTGGAGTATGAACCTATTCTTCAACAATTGTATGACATACCAAAGCCCAAAGACAAATGTAAAAAAAAGGTATCAGCTATGGAAATAAAAGAGACAGTAAGAAAAGGGAGTATGATGGATCCCATAATGAAGTTGGATATTGAGTTGGAAAGGGCCAAAAGAGAGAGGGAGATAATAGCCAAGGAATTAGAGATGGCTGATTTGGAAGCCTCTACTCTTGAAATAAAAAGGAAAATTGAATTCCTTAGGCAAGCTTCTGGTCCTCATCCTGCTAGTCCTAGTCCTAAAATGTCTCTAAACTTGGAAAGGAGTGTACCACCACCTATTGATTCTGGAAGTGTTACCACTTCAAATGCTCAAAGTAACACTTTATCTCAAAAAATGCTTGTCTATACTGAAAGATACAGAGAATTTATTTTTCTTGGTATCCCTGGTTATCCCAATGAAATTCCTAAGAAGATTAGGGATAAGCTTCCTAAATTTGATAGGAATAATGTAATAACATGTGAAGAAAATCTTAAGCATTTTATGGATATGGTTGATGAATATGAAATTAAACTTGATGATGTTATGATGAAATTGTTTGTGCAATGACTAACTAAGGATGCAAGGGACTCATTTAGAGGATTACCCCATGAATGTATTGGGTCCATGGATGAGATGAAGGAAATTTTTAGGGACATATATAGGGACAAGACTAATGAAGGATTCATGCTCAATGAGTTCAATAACATAAAGAAGAACCCGAATGAAGAAGTGGTGGAATTCAATATCAGATTCCAAAGGGAAATGCACAAGTATCTATAAGTAATGAGACTAGATGACAAGGTATGTCTCGCTACCTATCTTAATTCTTTTGATGCAAAAATGGGTTATTTGTTAAGAGATAAGAACCCTAGAAATATTATGGAAGCGTATAAGGTAAAAATCATTATTGAGACAAATAGAATAGTTTCTGGGAAAGTGGGCAGGAGAGAAGATTGGAAACCCACCAAGTATAATAAGAAAGAATTAGATAAACCCCTGAGTTCAAAACCTAAGGAGGATGATAACCTTAAGATGATTTTGAATGCTCTAAAAAACTTAAAGATTGGAGAGAGTAGTCATAATAGGGTTCCAACTAATGATAAGCCTTCCTATGGAAATTACAACAGACAACCTAGGATGTAGAACTATCGTTATACTACCCAGTGGAAGGATGGGAAACCTATTATTCCACCGAAGAAGGATAAGTTTGATGAAAAAACTCCTGACCCCCTACATAAGAATTCTCTAAATATGTGTAGTAAAAACCCCTAGTGTGTACCTTTTTAGTCCCCACAAAACCCAGAATATTGTGTTATTACTGCTACAGTTTCTACCACTGGGGAAAATGAAGAAGATGAAGAGTAAGAGTATGATGATAGTGGTTGTGCTATAACTTCCTCACTGTTTAATGAAGAAACATGTTATTAGCCTGATGACTTTGATATACAGGATTGGGAAGTAGATAATATGAGATGCAATGCTAAAGGATGTGATGAGACCCCTAATCTAATATGGTTGCACAAGCAAGGGGTAACTATGTTTTAAGAAATAGAGTGGTTGGAAATGCAGATGGAAAACCTGCTGGTATCTTTATCAAGGATACCCCAAATAGTACCAAAAGGCCTCAGGAAAAGGAGAAATAGGATGAGGGTACTAATAATATTTTGATTAAGAAGGGAAACAAACCTATTGGCCCAAATATGTATAAGGAAAAGATGTAGACACCAGAGAGTTATGTACCTCATCCCAAAAAGGAGGACAAACCATAGGGGAAATGAAGCTAAACTGGCTACTCAAGCAGAAGATGTGGATTGCACAAATCAGAAATTAGATATTTCTGATATGACATACACCCCTGTAGATATGGGACAACTTTTGTCTCAGATAACATTTAAAGTTCCTCTGCTAGAAATGATAAGAATAGGAGAGCACAAGGAAAAGACTCTCACATGGGTGAAAAGAGTAAGCTCTACCAAAAATATAGAACAGAACAAGAAAGTGTTAGACACTAAGGATAAGTCATCAAAGGAATCTGATGAACTGGTATCAAAGATTCCACAAATTTATTTAGAAACCAATATTGTTAGCACTACTGCAGAAGCAGTCCATCCGTTTTCCTAACATTGTTAATAAATGGAAAAATGTTGAAGAACTGCATGATTGACTCTGGAGCATCCAATATTGTTATTCCTATAGAAGTAATGAGGTCTATGGGAATAAATGTAGACACTCCACATGGGAGATTCAAAGCTATGGAATCTAGAGAGGTGCTTGTCATAGGTACTATTAAGGCTTTGCCTTACAAATTGGCAGCTTTCCCTGATAAAGTGTTGACTATGAGTGTATTGATTGTAGATAGTCCCTCCAAATATGGAATGTTATTGTCAAGAAAATAGAGTGCATCTATAGGGGGGCATCCAATGTGACTTATCATTTGCCACTTTCAACATAAATGGTGAAAAAATCAAAGTGTCAAGGGAAACTAGAACATCTCATATGATTGAGGAACAAGATGATAATAACATGAACTATTTCTTGGATACTGAAATGGGGTCATTTCAAGTGCAGGAAAGTCAAATAGTAAAAGGATCAAAACTTGCATTGTTGTTAGAAGATGTAAATAATTTATCTCAACAATCTAACTTATGGATAATGTATTTTGATGGTGCCAGTTCTAAGGAGGGGGTTGGTGCTAGAGTTTTGTTGATATCACCCTCTGGAAAAACCTTTGAATTTTCATTTTCTTTGTTGTTTAAGTATACAAATAATGCAGTAGAATATGAGGCTCTATTGATAGGTCTGAGACTAGCTGCAAGACATGGAATCAAATGCGTCTGGGTTATTGGAGATTCTGAGCTAGTGGTATCTCAGATTATATCTAAATATGCATCAAAGAACCATAGATTGAAGCAGTACCAAAATGCAGTATGGGATGAGATGGAAAGTTATGATGCATTCGGTATTAACTGGATGGATAGAAGCCAAAATAGAATGGCAGATCTGCTAGCTAATATTACCCTAAGGCTAGAAGACATTACCTTTGTTGGAATTTCTTAGATAGAAGTTCAAACTAGGCCTTCAATACCTGACAATGTTTATAGCTGGCAAGTGTTTGATGATGATGTAGACATTCTTATATTTTTGTATTGTGAGGCAGGTCTTGATAATAAAGAGATAGATTTCACAAAGTATTTAAAAAAAATTGATGGAAAAGATACTCTCTTGGGAAAGGATATATTGCATTTGAAGTCAAATAAAGTCCCCAAAGGAATATTTGTTTTCAAGAGAGCCTTTGATAGTAAGGACAAACCTTATTCTATAACATGCATAAATAGATCTGATGATTTGGAGGAGGTTAATATGGGAAAAAAAGAAGTTCCTAAGAAATTATTTATTGGTAAGAAAATGTGACCCAAGGTGAAGAAGGATCTGAATGATCTTTTAAGGAAATACAAAAAGGTCTTTGCTTGGACATATGATGACCTAAAGGCATATAATGAAGCCTTATTTCAACATGAAATTCCATTGAAAGAAAATGCCAAGCCCTTTAGGCAAAAGAAAAGGCCCATAAATCCCACCCTTAGGCCTAAGATGGAACAAGAGTTGAAGAAGATGAAAGATACTGGGATAATCAAGCCCATTAGGCATTCTTCCTGGGTTTCTAATATGGTCCCTATTAGAAACAAGAATGGAGATATCAGGTTGTGTGTGGATTTCAGAAATTTGAACATATCTTCCATGAAGGATAACTATGTTCTCCCCAACATGAAAAATACACTGCAGAGAGTCACTAGATGTGAACTTATGTCCATGATGGATGGATTCTTTGGGTATAACTAGATTATGGTCAAAGAGTCAGAGAAGTTTAAGACAATTTTTACCACACCATGGGGAACATATGTGTATGCAAGGATGCCTTTTGGTTTGATGAATGCTCGGGATAATTTTTAGAGGGTCATGGATGTTGCATTTTCAGACTTCTTGCAAAAGTTTCTTGAGGTCTATCAGGATGATCCTGTAGCTTATTCAGAAAAGGAAGAGCAATATAGTGAGAACTTGGAAAATCTTTTTGAAAGAGCCTTAGCATTTGGAATTTATCTCAATCCAAAGAAGTGCATCTTTGGGGTGACAGAAGGTAAGTTATTAGGTCACTTTGTTTAAAAAGAAGGGGTTAGAATTGACCCAAATAGGGTAGCTACTATTGACAGAGTTCCCATCCCAAGAAATGTCAAGGGAATTTAGTCATTTTTCAGACAGGTAAATTTTCTCAGAAGGTTTGTAACTAACTTTGCTGAAAAAAGTAGACCAATTTCAAAAATGTTAAAGAAGGATGCTAAAATGGAATGGGATGGGGAGGCCACCAAGT
>MU225789.1:299173-311221 GCA_018584345.1 Thuja plicata
TTTGTAACTAACTTTGCTGAAAAAAGTAGACCAATTTCAAAAATGTTAAAGAAGGATGCTAAAATGGAATGGGATGGGGAGGCCACCAAGTCTTTTCAAGAGATTAAGAAAGCTATTAAGGATGCCCCTATCTTGATAACTCTTGATTATTCAAAGCCCATGAATATTTTTTCATTTGCATCTTGTCTCACTATTGCTGCTGTGTTGTTACAAAAAAATGAAGAAGGGTTTGAGCAACCTATTGCCTTTTTTAGCAAATCATTGTAGGCTATAGATCTCAAGTATGATATAACCAAGAAGTAGGCCTATGCATTAGTAAAGGTTGTGAAAGGTTTTAGGTGTTATATAATCGGTGCCATTGTAGTGGTTTATGTCCCTTTAGCAGTAGTTAAGGACATCTTTACTCAACAAGAGGTGTCAGGAAAGAGATGTAGATGGCTAAATAGGATTCAGGAGTTCAATATAGAAATCCAAATCACAAAGTTGGTTAGAGGGATGGGTTTATCAAAACTAATGGCTAGTGCTAACTTGGATGATAATCACATTCATACCCTAGAATAAGAATATAGACCTTTCATTTGTAACCTTGACCATTGTGACTGGTATACTAACATTATTTATTATTTACAGAGGATGAATTGTCCATAGGACATGGATGAGAATAAGAAAAGAACATTAAAATTGCAAGAAATTCATTTTTCCCTAATCAGAGATGAATTATGGTGGAGGATTCCTGAAGGAATTTTATTGAATTGTGTTGATAAATAACAAGAAAATAGGGTCCTGCAAGAGATGCATAATGGAGTGTGTGGTGGCCATTACATGGCCAAGACTACTGCACATAAGATTTTGAGAGAAGGATTCTGGTGGCCAACTATTTTTAGAGATGCTTATCAATTGGTTAAATGATGTGATGCTTGAAAACGTTTCTCTAGTAAGCTAAAATCCTCAAGTAATGTGCCCCTCACACCAGTAGAAGTTCAAGCCCATTTTCAGCAATGGGGCATTGATTTTATAGGAGAGATATCTACAAAGTCCAGTGGAGGAAATTCATGGATTATTGTAGCTATAGACTACTTTACTAAATGGGTGAAAGCAATTACCACTAAGACAGCTACAAGTAAAGTAGTAATTGATTTTTCACTAAAGAACATAATTACTAGACTTGGGTGCCTAGAGAAGATAATCTCAGATAATGCCATGTGTTTCAAATATGAGGAATATGTCAATTTCTATGTTGAATATGGTATTCACACCTCTTACTCTACAACCTATTATCCACAAGGAAATGGCCAAGCTAAATCCACAAATAAGATCCTCCTCAAGATTATTAAAAGAGTTATGGATACAAACAAGAAGGCTTGGGATTCAAAGTTAACATTGGCTTTATGGGCAGATAGGGTGACATCAAAAAAGGCTATTGGATGTGCACCTTTTGATTTAGTTTATGGAATTCAAGCAAGATTTCCCCAAAACAATTTGATGCATATGTACAAGTTTGTTTGGACTTATGATGATGATATTGATACTAACATGCAATTGAGAATTGATGACCTGGTAGAGTTCGATGAAGTTGGGAGGGAAGCTTTTGTGAAGAATGCAAAACATCAACTATAGGTGAAGAACTTGTATGAAAAGAAGGTAGTCTGAAGGCATTTTAATGTGGGAGATTATGTTCTCATGTGGAATGCTAGGTTGGAAGATAAAGAGAAGCATGGGAAATTTGAACCAATTTCGCTGGGACCTTATATTGTCCATGAGAGGTATGGGCAAAATTCATATTTATTGAAAGAGCTTACTAGAAATATTTTAGAACTACCAGTTCACAGACAGTTCTTGAAGTTATACTTCTTGTGAAGTCTTATTATCCATGAATATTAGGATTGTATACATAGTGTGCTTCTGCAAGTGTGTTTCTTTTTGTCTTAGTTTAGTTTTTTTTTTCCTGTTGTGTGGATGTTTTGTTTTCCAGTAGGTTGGTCTGCTTTCCCTAAGATTTTGAATTCTTGTAACACCTACAGGAGGTAATCATCCCTAGAAAGATCCACTATTAGGTATATTCAAAAAAAATTTCAAACAATAAGTCCCTGGTCTATTTTTACAAAATGTCTTGTGAAGAACACTCAAAAAAACCCTTGTTTCATGTTTCATAGCATAAATTTTGGTCCTAAAACCCTAAGAATTGAAAAGGTTTCTAATTTCATGTTACTTTTTATCACTTAAGGTCATGTCTTGAATGGGTTCCTTTTAAAATGTTCATGTTTTCTTAAGTTGTCATTGTCCTAACCCCGCAGTCATGTTTTATCCCCTAAGTCCAAAGTTGACGAATGTTTTAATAAAATTCATTATGTGTCGTGCAAGTCTTGTTTAATCTAATAGTTGTCGCTTTCCCTCATAATGAAGATGACTGACTTTTAACTATCAAGGCAATGCGCCATTTTTCCACCTGTCCCTAGAAGATTTAGTTGCATATTCAAAATCAAATTGCTACTCACCATAGATCAAAGTCAATCTGAGGGCTCGCGCTTTGTCTGTAGATGAAAGATGAACAAAGGATAACATTGAGGGAAAGAGACATTGTGACATGTGTCCTAGGTGGGCCAGAGTGTCATAAAAAAGGAAAGGCTAAATGGAGGACACGTTAGATCTAATATAATGGCTGGCGCAAATCCTCATGACAAAGATGTTGTTGAGTTACTCTTCGAGGGATAGCACTATGATGATGCATATCTTCAGTGGGTCCAGATGTGTACAAGAAGATGAAGTTAAATTGAAAGCATGTAAAATTTGATCCAATGGTTGGAAAAAAGGCTTATGGTAAAGATGTGCACACAATAGTTATTAAGAGAAAGTGCCATGCTGCCACATGGAGTCTTCACTGGGTCTAGCGGATGATTAAAGTTCTGAATAAATGCATAGAATCTTCAATAAGATCTGATGGTTGGTGCAAATCCTCCAATGAAAGAAGTGATGATTTTAATCATCAAGGCATTGTGACATCTCGCCACGTGTCCCAGGAGACCAAAGCTACTGGCCATAGGGAGGCTAAGTAAAGACCAGTTAAGTTGATAAAGATCTAAGGGCTGGCACAAAGCCTTAGATCAAAGGTGATGTTTTTTTAATCAATAAGGCATTGCACCATGCCGCCATGTGTCCCTGCAGGTTGAAAGCCGCTTGTTGTAAAGGCGATTAAAGTCACTAAAAATTGAGAAGATCTAACAGTCGGTGCTAAGCCTTAAGTATAAAGTGTTAGATCTTTACTCATCAAGGGAGAGTGCCGTGATGACACATGTCCAAGTTGGTGGGGCCCGCATAGTAACATAGAGTTAAGTAAAGATTAGATAGCTTGAGAAGGATCAGACGGCTGGCGCGAACCATTAAGTCAAAAGTGATCCAAATTTAACTATCAAGGGAATATGACATGATGCCACATATTTGGGGAGATGAACATTGAAGAGGATTCATTGTAGACCATCTGATATGGGGAAAAGCCAGTAAAATTGATGGTTCTATTTTAAAATACAGAAATAGAAAGTTTTGACAGTTGGATGCCAAGCATTGAACTCAGAGGAGTAATGGTGAATGTATTCTTTCTTCCCATTTAAAGTTTAAAGTTTAAGATGATGAGATTTCTATCTTGTTGATCACTAAAGGAATTTTTCATAATTGACATCAATTGCAGAGTTGAGTGAAATTGCAGTGATTGCGACTAGAGTTTCAAGCTTCTTGCAAAACTTGTAATCTTCTAGTACTGATACTTCTAGGTTGTAAGAAATCTAAGGGGATTAGTAGGGTGTGCCGAAAGAGAAAGGTTTTATTATTTATTGTTAAACTGTCAAACTTTAAATCCATAATGCCGCCCAGAAGAGAATTCTCCAGGAAGGTCAATTATAAGGATAGAAATGTCTACGATGATTTGTTGCAACAATTAACTGGTGACATGTAACTGATTGAATATTTTTTTGATGAATAGTGCCTTTTCTATTAATAAATATTAAAGTTACATATCCACAAAAAAGGGCCGGGGGATATAAAAATCACCCCATCAAGAAAAACATAATGCCATTTAGGCAGCAATAGCAGTAGCAGAAGGTGGAGGATCTTTATCATCAGGTCCCCATGACTTAGTGGGATTGACAGGAGGGTCGGGAAGTGACCACCCATCATCATCTTATTTTTCTTTTTCTTTTTCTTCCGCCCGGGGTGGGGAGATAGAAAGAGCTAGGCGGGGAAGTTTAGAAGAGGTGGCAGGAGGCCAATTCCAACCCCGGCGAGTATCAGGAGCAGTAGGAGGAGTAGACTGTGCCGGAGCCGGCGCCCACCCAGAATGCCGAGGCAGAGAAGCCCGACAAATATTTTATAATGTTAAGCTGAAAGATAATGTAGGTCATTATATCAGTTAATGGACTATATTATCATGGATGTCAACTTGATATCATCTGTACGGTCATGTACAAAATGCCAAAGACTTCAGAGAATCAAAGGAACCAATGTTATGCTCTCAACAATGCATAAAAGTCAAGTATTCACTAAGTGACAAACAACACCGACGGAGTGCACACCATCAGTCAAAGAAAACAAGAACAGTTACAGTGATACCTAATGATCAGAATAATAGTGTTTCCTGATGAAGCAAAACCATAGAATTCTTGATGAGAAAAGTTAGAAGGTTGCCTGACGAGCTAAAGACTCAAAGTGCCTGACGACCAAAGATGAAGAGTTCCCCAATAAGGAAAAATCCAATGATGCCTGACAGACGAAGATCATAAAGCTAACTGGAGTCTCACTAAAGGATCAGTCAGTTGTCACCGACGACTAACTGAAGTGTTGACCGACAGAATAGAGAGTTCATAAAATGACAAAATATCTAGTTGGTAGAGCTAAAAATAGACTTAACTGGTTGTCTGCTTTGTTTTATTTGACCAGAGATAAGTGATTGTTTTAAAGATGAATTTTATAGTTGGAAAGAAGATATCTATGAGACATATCAGGAGTTATTCTTTAAATCTAAATGGATGGATTGTTTATCATGCCAATAATCAAGAATCAAGAAACAATGAATATTATGTTCATATAAGAGACAAACTTAATTCATTTACGAATGTGATTAAGGGGAATGAACAAAAAGAGGATGCTGAAGAGAAACTGATGAAGAAAAACTTCATGCAGTGCTGATCAAACAAGTTGAAGGAAGAGCTAAGGAATTTTGCAGACATCGATGAATAGTGAGCACAAGGATTAATTGATACAATGGTCAGAGAGGTAATGTACATAAGTAGATCTAAAAATCTGCAATTCAAAGTTGCAATATGAATAGGTCATAGTGTTTCAGTTTAACCATTAAAGCATCAAGTCTCTTAACTGAGCAGGGTTTAATAGTCTTCTATATATTGAGGTACATCACAAGGAGTGCCAAAAAGGTTGAATCATGAAAGTAGCATTGGACTTGCCCAATACCTATTGATATTCTAAGAAGGAGGCTGATTCAAGGATGGTAGCAATAGATGCCCGATACTAAGTGACAACCTCTATGTATAAAATCCTATAAAAAGGTTGCACTTAACAATGTGTTTGTAACCTTTAATAGGGTTGGCTCCTAATAGGGTTCACTTCAGAAGAGTGAAAATTTGGGGTACCGATCCCATTGGTTTTTCACTTAACAGGGTTTCCACTTTAAAATTCATGTGCTATGTGTGTATGATTCATTTCTTTATTGTCTTGCATCTTACATTGGTAACTCTGGATTGATCTGTATACTTTTCTTATTTATTGAGTTTTGGTAAATAGTTATACTTCTTATCGGTAATCAAGAAAGAATAAGGATTGATAGAGAAAACTGACAGACAGTTAATCATTATTATTATTTCATGGCATGCACCTTGCAGGGACATAATCATTTGAGATTTATTAATTTTTGGTTAAAGGATAAATTTTTCAGGCCACAGATTCACCCCACCCTCTTAATTATTACTAATAATTGGTATCAGAGCTTGTGTGCTTAGAAAGGAAGGTTTCAAGACCTAAGTAAAGATCACTAGATGAACAGATGAGATGTGCCCAAGTTTAACAAAGACAACTTTGCTTCATGGCAAAGTAGGATAAGACTCCACTTATCAGGTATTAGTAATGATGTTACTAAATTCCTAGATACTAAATATGTGTTTCCCATAGGAGTATTAACAGTAGATCAATTGAGAGAGAAGCATGAGAACAACTGCATGGTCATAGAGCCTTCTTCCTCACTCTCTGATGCTGAATTTGAAGATGTCAAAGATTGCAAAACTGCAAAGAAGATGTGGGACAAACTGAAGCTTGTACATGGAGGTGATACAAATGTTTTGACAGCCAAGGTAGAAAACCTTAGAGGAAAGTTTGATGATCTCAGAATGAAAGAAGGAGAAAACATCACACAGTACAACACAAGAATCAAAGAAGTAGTCAATGCTATATGAGGAGTTGGAGGTACACTTGAAGAGGAGACCATGGTAAGTAAAATCTTAAGAACCTTACTGCTTGTATATGCTATTAGAGTTTATGCCATTCAAGAAATGAGAGCAGTAGAAAACAATACAATTACTCTTGATAGTTTAATTGGTAGACTAATTTCATTTGAGATGAATAACTTTGATAATAGTGTCTTACCAAACTTAGAGTCTGCATTTAAGTCTTCTATGAGAACAAGCAAATCAAGTCATAGACACACATCTAGAAGAGATAGTGAAAGTGAAAGTGGAAGTGAAGAAGAAGATCTAGATGAAATAGAAGCACTTATGGCTAGAAGAATGCAGAGAGCCAAAGGTAAATACAAAGGAAAGTTACCACTTGTATGCTTTAATTGTAAAGGGATTGGATACTTTTCTACAAGATGTCCTAATAGAAGAAAAGATGACAGAGTTAATGATAGATCTTTTGAGAAGAAATCTGACACAGGTGATAACAAGGATTATTAAAGTTATTGACAATCAGAAAGAAGAGATACCCAAGACTACAAGGACAAAGGAAAGAAAGCTAGCAACCTATCTGCTTGCAAAGATGAAGATACTGACACTGAACCTCATGAAGACATTGAGATGGTGTTGTGGTTGTGAAAGATGATTTAGATGAAGATGAAAGGTATGTAGAATCTGCACTCATATCTAAGGTTATCAAGAATGATATCTAGATTATAGATAGTGGTTGCACTGACCACATCATTGGTGACAAAGAAAAGTTTAACACTTTTGAGTATTATAATGGTGGTATAGTAAGAATGGGTAATGATACACCTTGTTCAATTGAATGTAAACAAACTATAAGGTTGAATAGCCTGATTAAATGTGAAAATTCTTACTGAGTAAAAGGATTGAATTGTAATCTATTGAGTGTTTCTCAGCTGAATAATTCAGGTCATAGAGTATCATTTGAGAATAAGGCAAAGATGTTTGATAAATCAGGAAGATTGATTGGTATCAGCAAACAGACAAAAGCTAACTTATTCTATCTGAATGATACTAATACCACTTTCTTAATGACTATAAATGAAGACATATGGTTGTGTCACAAAAGATTATGTCATGTGAATTTTGACAACATGATGAAAATAAGTAGAAGGAGAAATGTAAGAGGCTTACCAACGATGTCAAATCCCGACAACGTCATGTGTAAGAATTTTCAGAAAGGTAAGATGACAAAGTCTAGTTTTAAAAGTAAAACCCATATATCTAATGATATTCTAGAATTAGTCCACACTGATCTATGTGGACCAATGAGGAAAAAGAGTTATTATGGAGATAAATATTTTATTCTCTTTGTTGATGATTACTCTAGAAAGATGACAGTTATGTTTCTAAAAGAAAAATCTGAAGCATTCAAGATGTTTAAATGGTATAAGGCTCTGGTAGAGAAACAAAGTAGTAAGGATTTAAAATTCTTGAGATTAGATTGAGGAGGAGAGTTTATATTAGATGAATTCACTAACTTCTGCAATGAGCATGGTATAAAAGGACAGGTTTCTACACCAAGAACACCACAACAAAATGGGATTTCTGAGAGAAGGAACATATCCATAGTTGACTGTGCTAAAAAATTGATAATAGAGAAAGGCATCACCAAAATTTTATGGAGGGAAGTTGTCAGTACTATTGTCTACACATTAAACAAAGTACAATTGAAGAAGGACACAAAGAAGACACCCTATGAGCTATGGTATGGTAAAACACCCAATGTAAGCTACTTCAAAATCTTTGGTAGTCAATGTTCTGTCTTAAAGGATGATAGAAATAGAAAGCTTGGCACCAAGAGTGATGCAGGTATCTTTCTAGGGTATTCCACCAAAAGCAAGGCTTATAAATGTCTTATTAAGGCCTCTAACAAAATTGTTGAAAGTGCAAATGTAAAGATAGATGAATTTGTAGAAAAGATTGAGCTGGAAAGCACAAAAGAACCATAGGAATACAAAAAGTTTGTATACTATGAAGAACCCAACACTCTATCTGAGAAATAGTGCTTACTTCTAGAGCAATATAATGTTGTATCCGATGATCAGGCTACAAATATCAACAGTCGGGGTAATGATCAAAATAATGTGCAAGGTGATGAAGAACATAATGAAGAACAAAATGATGATCAAACTAATAAACAAAGAGTTGTACATGTACTTTCAAGATATGTAAGAAGGAACCATCTAGAGATCCAGATCAAAGGAGATAAGAAAGATGGTACAAGAACAAGAAGTAAGTCTTTAAACTCAAGTTGTTTAATTTGTGAGTTTGAGCCAAAATCTATCAATGTTGCACTTGATAATGAAGAATGGATAAGTGCTATGAATGATGAGATTGAGAAGATTGAGAAGAACAAGAAAATGTCACTTGTCCCAAGACCAGATGACAAGAATGTCATCGATACTAAATGGATATTCAGGAACAAGATGGATGAGATTGGAGAAGTCACAAGACAAAAAGCAAGACTAGTATGCAAGGGGTATGCACAAGAAGAAGATATTGACTATGGAGAGACCTTTGCACCTATTGCTAGGCTATAAGGTGTAAGAATACTACTTTCTTATGCTACATTCAAAGGATTCATAGTATACCAGATGGATGTCAAGTTTGCATTCTTGAATGGAATACTTGAAGAAGAGGTATACATTGAACAACCAGAAAGGTTTGTAGATCCAGACAAGAGAAACATGGTATGTAGACTTCATAAAGCCTTGTATGGATTGAAACAAGCTCCAAGATCCTGCTATGAATTAATTCATTCCTATCTTATAAGTATTGGAGTTGTAAGGACTAGTGAAAATAATAATCTTTATTTGAAGGAAGCTACTGATGCTAACACTTTGATTGCTAAATATTTGTTGATGACATCATATTTGGAGGCAATGATATGCTATGAGATGAGAAAAGAGTTTGAGATGTCTATGTTTGGAGAGATCAAGTTCTTTCTTAGTATACAGATCATGCAACAATGTGAAGGTATTTTCATTACACAGTCCAAATACATTAAAGAGGTCCTGAAAATATTCAAGATGGAAGATTCCAAACTAGTTGGAACACCGATGGATATTGGATGTAAGTTGACAAAGGAGGACGAGACATCAGAGGTAAATCAGACTTTGTATAGATCAATGATTGGAAAACTCATGTATGTTGTACACACTAGACCAGATATTTCACATGTAGTAGGAATTGTTGCTATATTTTCTGCTAACCCCAGGGAATCACATATGACTGCTATGAAATGAATTTTAAGATATCTTAAGAATACCAAGGAATATGGGTTATGGTATAGAAGAGAAGGAAAATTTGAACTTAAGGTGTTTACCAACACTGATTGGGCTGGAAATCTTGATGATGAGAAGAGAAAAACTAGAGGAGAATTCTTTATGGGTGACAGAATTGTCACATGGATTAGCAAAAAGCAAGGATGCATCTCTCAGTCTACTACAGAAGAAGAGTATGTTGTTGCTACTGGAAATTGCTCAAATATTGCATGGATCAAACAGTTATTGGAAGGTATGCATATGAAGATCCTAGAACTAGTAATTATCTATTGTAATAACACCAATGCAATAAACATTTCCAAGAATCTAGTCATGCATGCTAAGACTAAACACATTGCCATAAAGTATCATTATTTGAGATAACAAGTTCAATAAAAAGAGGTGATACTTGAGTATGTGAAATCCAAAGAATAATTAGTTGATATCTTCACCAAGCCACTGCCCAAGGACACATTTGAGTACTTGAGAAAGAGACTAGGTGTTAAACCCTTGTCTACCAATCAGTAAGATGACTAGAAGGCTCCATCAGCCTACATATTATCATAATATCATTAATGTTGATGCAAGAAAAGGGATGAACTTCAAGGCTACATCTATATACAGACAGGTATATATCAGCACCGAGCACCAGAGTATATTGTTGTATTGCTGATGGATAAGGGAAATTCAAGGAATATATTATGGATGGAGAGAAATGATTGTTTGACATTAATGTCAGACACTTGTGAGATATTTGTTTGGCATTGTTGTCAAAGGGATAGAGATTATCCATATTATCACATCCTTCTGTAAAAAGAGAGATATTATCCATTATCACATTACTCCAACAGGGAGAGATTATATCCTTAGGGAGAGAAATTGTATGGAAAGATTATACAAAGGGAGAGTTACTGACAAGAGAAAAGACATCAAAAGAGAAGAATAGTCAAAAGAGAGAAATTGACACAAGGATCAAACACAACACATCAAAAGATAAAGAGCTGCAAGAATCAAATCTAAGCTAAAACAAAAATTACTGATGGTCAGAAATTTATTGGTTAACAGAACAAAATATTGGTATTTTGTTGAATCTCAACTATTGTATTTCATATTGTATTGGAAAATAGTATAGTATGATAATATAGTATGTTGCCATCAATGCCAAAGGGAGAGATTGATGACATGTAACTGATTGAATGTTTGATAATGTTAAGTTGAAATATAATGCAGGTCATTAAATAAGTTAATGGACTATATTTTCATTGATGTCAACTTGATATCATCTGTACGGTCATGTAAAAAATTCCAAAGACTTCAGAGAATCAAAGGAACCAAGGTTATGCTCTCAGGAATGCATAAAAGTCAAGTATTCACTAAGTGACAAACAACACCAATAGAGTGCACACCATCAGTCAAAGAAAAGAAGAACAGACATAGTGATACCCAATGATCAGAAGCATAGTGTTTCCCAATGAAGAAAAACCACAGAATGCCTGACGAGAAAAGTAAGAAGGTTGTCCAACGAGCTAAAGACTCAAAGTGCTGGATGACAAAAGATGCAGAGTTGCCCAACGAGAAAAACTTCAATGGTGCTCGACAGATGGAGATCACGAAGCTAACTAGAGTCTCATAGATGGATCATTCTATTATCACCGATGAATAATTGAAGTGTTGACTAATAGAAAAGAGAGTTCAGAAAATGACAAAATATCTAGCTGGCAGAGCTAAAAATAGACTTAACTGGTTGTCTACTTTGTTTTATTCAACCAGAGATAAGTGATTTATTTAACTATGATTTGTAAAGTTGGCAAGAAGATATCTACGAGACAAATTAGGATTTATGCTTTAAATTTAATTGGTTGGATTGTTTATCACGCCAAGAATCAAGAATCAAGAAACAATGAATATTATGTCTATATAAGAGACAAAGTTAATTCATTTACTAATGGGATTAAGGGGAGTGAATAAAAAGAGGATGCTGAAGAGAAAATGATGAAGAACAACTTCATGTAGTGCTGATCAAATAGGCTAAAGGAAGAGCTAAGGAATTCTGCAGACACTGACAAATAGTGAGCACAACATCACATAACAGAAAATATGGAGCACAAGGATTAATTGATACATTGGCTAGAGAGGTAATGTACTTAAATAGATCTGAAAATATGCAATTCAAAGTTTTAATATGAATAGGTCATAGTGTTTCAGTTTAACCATTGAAGCATCAAGTCTCTTAACCGAGCAAGACTTAAGAGTCTTCTATATATTGAGGTACATCTCAAGGAGTGCCAAAAAGGTTGATTCATGAA
>MU225789.1:378812-390037 GCA_018584345.1 Thuja plicata
CATCCCTGTACTGGATCATGCTCGTAGACACGCAACCTGGATTCATCAACCCTACTCTGCAACTAGACCCTGTCATGAATGCCACCAACTGATCACAATTTCCCAGGACGGGAAGTGACCCTTGACGGCCGCTGCTCAAATTCTCATCAATGAGCCATCGATCATGACCACGTCCTTTTGCCAACTGCACCTAGAGAGCAATAACTTCGTGATTAGACTCTGTATCTTCCTCACGCCTTTGAATCTGCCTGTTTCTCCATTGACGTAGAACAAATCTAAATCTGGGATCAACAAACTCCCTGTGCATGGCCTTCTGCAACTGAAACCTCCCTGATCAATTCTGGAACGTGAGCATGGAGGAACCATGGCTGCTGAGCAATCATAGTGCCAAATTTGCCGCCAAATATTCAAATTCAAAGTCTAGCAACAACACGACTGACCGTTAGTCTCCTTGTCACGAGCATCAGACCTTAACCATGGTAAAATATCCAGACTTGGCGACAAAGCACTTTAACTTCTATTTAACTCAAGCCAAGATCCAGCGACAAGGCGACTGTGTGAAATTGAAGTCGCGAGGCATTTTCCTTAACTCACCTTTTTTCCCGCGACCCAGTGCCTAACTGCCACCTTAAACCGTCATGGCTTGTCGCCTGATCGCCAGATGCCATCTTTCCATTCTGAGACTATGCAACCACACTTAGTCGCCAAGTCTGGAGAACCCAGCACCGAGCCCTTTGACTTTTCTTAACATTTTTTATGTGTCCTTCAATCTTTCTAGCGACATCCCGACTGACCCTTGTCGCTGAATTGGGAGTACTTTCTCTGTAGGGCACTCTGATCAGCAGACTTAGCGACCACCGTTGGATCCTCTGAGCTTTGCATCAGACGGCTGTCGCTTGGTCACAATAAAATTGAGGATGCCCTTAAATGTGCCGCGATCCCGCGACGAGCAGCTATCTCTTCATTAATCGCACAATCGTGAGCCATTTCTTCTTTCATTTGATTTCTCAGCGACTACGCGATGAGGCTATTTCTTTTACCAATCACTCAGTCGCAAGCCAATCTCTGATATCCTAGAAACATCGGCGATCGAGCGACGAGCAGCCTTCTTTTATTGATCGCGCAGTCGCGAGAAACCCTTTCCTTTGTTTTATTGCTTAGCGACCTCGTGATGGCACCTTCTCTGTAGCTCGCCGCAGTCCCGCAGATAGATATCCTTTCTTGTTCATTACTCGGCGAGTGAGCGATGAGTTGTCTTTTACATGGTCGAATACCCGCGAGCTGCTTTCTATTTCTCCCTTTCGATCGACGACTGAGTGACGAGCCAGCTTCCTCTTCAGTCGCACACTCGCAACCCCTTTCTCTTTCACTTGACAACTACAGTGATTGAGCGATGAGCCCCTTTTCTCTGCTTGTCACGCACTCACGAGCACCCTTTTCTTTCCCTGAACTACTCGGCGACTGCGCGACCACATTGCTCTTTCATCTCGTCGCCGACTCGCGGCCCAATCATGACGACTTAGAAACAACTCGCGACTGTGCGATAACTCATTTCTTCAGCTCATCGCACTGTTGGGAATGGATGGGACCTGGTCAAGAATAGATCGCGATTGCGCGATGACTGCGATTGGAAGCTCATCGCGCACTCGCGCAACTTAATAACCTGAATCAAATTTCACCATGATCAAGCGACTGAAAATAAGCACATGTTCTTAGTGATTGGAAAAAGTAACCTCAAAACATAATGTGCTAAGGGCCTAGGGTTTTTTACCTCATTTAGACATAAGAGACTTAGGGTTCTTTAGGGCTTTAAGGGTTTTGGTGAGGATCTGAAACCCTGGAAAAACAAGACAGAAGAAACCATATAGGGTAAACCAGACCAAATGCACAGAATGGGAAATTTGGGCAACAAGATGGTTTTTTTATTCCTATCTAGTTATTATTGAGTTTTGGAAGGTTTAGGATGTCATTTTATCACCCTTCATTTTTGATAGTATTATCCACATTGTTAGGGTTTGGGCTCATCCTGAGGGTTTGAGAACACAGGAGAGTTTCCTAAACCTAGGGACTAGATAGTTTTTAGTGATTGAAAGTCCCTTTTTATGGCATGTTTTAGTAGGCAAACAATGTACCCTAGGTGGGTGGCTTACCATAGTTGGAAGGACCCAAAGTGGTTGCTAGGAGATCCTATGGGTTAGTTCTTAATCAAGTAATAACCATTAAGATGAACTTGGGTTAAGGGTGAGTTTAAAATGAAATAAAAGATAAGAAGTCCTAAAGTCTTTATAGATCTGTTGGAGTACCGATACCATGGGTAATGACTAGGGTGGATCCTTAAATTTGAGAGGGGACTAGTGTTACATGGTTGTTAGGGAGGATCCCAATAAACATGATGTGTGATGACACTCACCTAGTTGGTAATTTGAATCCCTCACTCATATTTTGTGATGTTTGGATACTTGTTTGTATTTTATGTTCTTTATTTTGGATTTTCAATGGTTCTTTTAGGGAAAGGCTTCTTCTTGGCCTTAGATTGACTTAGAGCTTGTTTGGACCTTGGTTATATCTCCTAGCATGGGGGAGTGGAACTTTATAGTTCCACTTGGTTGGGTGGTTAATATTATTGAGGTATTGTTCTTTGTTGCATGGATGACTTTACCTTTGGATTCATGCTTGGAAGTTGTTAAGGATTCTTCTTCTACATCTTGTACTTCAATGAATTATAATTCTGATGTATTTATTTATTGAAAGCCCTTGTCGGGTAATGTAATGCAATTTAAATGAAGGGTGAATAATTATGATGGCAATGGGTATTTCTAGGTGAAATGAAGGGAAAATTTATGCTCTTACTTGTATATGTCACAAACATTAAAATAATGTGGAATTTTCCATTTGTTTCCATCTTATGTTATATAAAGTAACTGATCTCTTGCATGAAAATTTATTCATATGGCTCTCTTTTGTTTGGTGGATAAGGACCTAGCTTATATTGATATGGTAAGTAAGTTCTCTTATATAATAGACTAAGACAAAATACTATGAAATGATTGGTTAATGAATGAAATTGTGTTTACATCAAAGTGAAATGTAATTTTTAGATAAGAAGAGCTATAGGAAATGATAAATGACAATGAAATGGCAATTGAGGAATAGTTGGATACTTGAGAAAGGAGATGCCAAATATTAAGAGAACTTTATAGAAAATAAGTACAAGACATTTATGGTTTAGTATAGCCTATGATTGTAACTCAATAAAATGATTCACATATTGTTAACTTATGATTAATGTTAAGAATGAGTTAGGAGTAGTTTGTTTGGTGCCTTAAAATATATCTAGTGAAATTTTTGGCTTGGTTTGTGCTCTGATGATCTCGTAACATTGTTGAGTAGTTGTAATATAAGTGTGTGTTCTATAAAAATCTATTGTAGTCACTGATTATTAATCTCCTATCTTATAAATATTATTTAACTAGAAAAAATAAATTCACAACTTATATCACAAAATAACACAACTACAACTTCAACAATAAAAATACAGAAAGAAATATGCAACACAATAACACAATATTTTTGGACAAATCATCCCTGGAAAACCCCGAAGGGAAAAACAATACTGCCAATGAGAAATATATATTAATCTTCAAAAAATTAAGAGATACAAAATTCCTTTCCTCTCACTGGCAGAACTCAGACAATCTCCTAACTCCTCCTACTGATATTCTTCCACTGTTATCCCCAACGCTATCACTGTGCTCTTGCTAACACTACAAGACTATTTTCTATAACTGCAAACTCTTTTACTAACACTACAAATGATCTTCACTTTTTTTGATGTCTCTCCAAATGTCCCTAGACCCCCTTTTATACTACCCTTGTTGGTAAACCAACGGCTAAGATCAATTGTCAATCAATGGGTGAGATAAATTACAACCCAACAACCAATCAAAAAATGAATTGCAAGTTATCACCTAGGGGAATCAAAAAAATAATTAATAATTAATTAATTATTGTTAGAAAGATGTGGGATAGTTGTCCAAGATAACAATCTAACACTCCCTCTTAGCGAGGAAGTTGTTCTGTAGGAAACCCAACTTATCTCTGAAGAAGATGAATTTTGCCTTCCCCAGTGTCTTTGTCAGAATGTCTGCTACCTGCGCCTCTTTAGGTATGTATTATAGCTGAAAAATCCCCCATTGTACAAAATATCTGATGAAGTGATACCTGATGTCTATATGTTTAGACCTATCATGAAATACTAAATTTTCAGACAACTTGATGCAACTCTAATTGTCACAATGTATCATAGTAGTCAACTCTCTAACCAAACAAGGCCACTAGAAACTTCTAAAGCCATATAGGTTCACATGTCACCATGATATCTACTATGTATTCTACTTCTGTTGAACTCAGAGCCAGAAAATTTTGCTTCCTACTGAACCAAGAGACAACTCCTGATACCAAATTGAAATGACATCGTGAAGTGCTCCTCTTGTATGTTGTACTTCTTGCCCAGTCTGCATCAGTATAGCCTATCAAATTAATTCCTTCACCTTGAACATATCTGATCCCATACTCAACTATACTATGAAGATAACACAACACATGATTTTTCACCATCCAATGTACTCTCTTTGGCTCCCCCATGAACTGACTAAGAGAGTTTACTGCAAAGGCTATATTTGGCCTAGTGTTGACCAAATACATGAGCAAACCAATCAACTACTTGTATAAAGTGGGATATACATGCTTCTCCTTATAAGTATCTACCTTTTACCAATTCATGATCATAGGTGTAGGCATGGCTTTGCAATCCTCCATTTCAAATCTCTTTAAGATTTCAATGCAATATTTCCCTTGCCCAAGGAAAATCTCTCCATCTATCTGCCACTCCTCCACGCCTAGAAAGTAGTGTATAAGTCCTAAGTCCTTCATCTTGAACTCTACTACAAGCTCCATCTTTCACTCCTCTATGAGCCCTAGTGAACCTATTAGAAACAAGTCATCCATATATAGAACAAGATTGAGAACCTCACCCCCAACCACCAATTAGTAGAGGTTAGCATCTGCCTCACTCTTCACAAAGCCCATTTCCTAAAAGTAAGTATAATTGCACTCATACCACACTCTAGGATCCTGCTTGAGTCTGTACAAATATTTCTTCACTCTGTACACGTGGGTCTCTTTATTGTGTGCTACAAAGCCTTCTGGTTTCTCTATGTATACCTCCTCCTTCAACTCACCAATAAGAAATGTTGTCTTGACATCTATTTGATGGATCTTCCATCTCAAATGTGTTTCAAATAAGATTACAGCTCAAATAGAAGTATACTTGGCCACAGGAGAGAATGTCTCCTCATAGTCTATTCCCTCTTTCTGACAGAACCCCTTTTCCACAAACCTTGCCTTGTATTTCTCGATACTACCATCTACACTGGGCTTGATCTTATAGATCCAGTGTGATCCAACCACTTCCCTATCTATCTATCTAGGCACTCTCTCCCACACATGATTCTACATTATTGAGGTATATTCCTCAACTATCACATCTCGCCAAACCTGATGTTGTGCAACTTCCTGATAATTGGAACGCTCACTATCTACCAACTGACTGAATAAAGCCACATAGTCATTAAACTTGGTTGGTTGTTTCCTTGATCTTGTACTCCTCTTAGGAGCTCCCACAAACTCCTAAGTATCCCTTTGTTGAAATTCATGGTTCTAGCTGCCAATTATACAAGTTCAGATATCAACCTCCATATCTTATCGATGCATTTCTTGTTGCACTAGTTTCTCCATACTCTGCAAACTCTCACAACCTGTCCTACACTTGTACTTAAGATTTTTTCCCTTGACTCACTTGAGATACCCTTGGAGTTTCTATCGGATGCATACTCTGATCTTTCTTGGAAAATCTCTAGACCTTCTAAAACCCTTATCCTCCATGAACTTAACATCGCGTCTAACTATAATCCTTCTAGTCCCTGGAATAAATATCTGATATGCCTTTGTGGTTTCACTCTACCCAAAAAAGTACCCCCTCTCTACAGTCTGATCTAACTTGGTACGGGTGTCACCTAGAACATGAAAATATCCCGAAATTCCAAATATGTTGAAGTGACCAACATATGGCTTCTTTCCTATGAAATCTTCCTCTGGTGTCATATTTCCTAGTACCTTATGTAGAACCATGTTTTGTATGTACACTACTGTACTACATGCCTCTACCCATAAGTAGCAGGGTGTATCTTGGTCATGTAGCATAGCCCTTGTTGCCTCTGATATGGACTCGTTCTTTCTCTTAGTAACTCCATTCTGCTAAAGATTGTAAGGAACAACCCACTGTCTCTTGATTCCTTCCCTAGTAAAGAACTCTTGGAATTAATTTCCTTTGTATTATCCTCCATTATCTGACTAAAGAACCTTTATCTTCCTTCCTGTTGAGTTCTCCACAAGAAATTTTAACTCTTGGAAGCGAATAAAAACCTCATCCTTGGTCTTCAAGAAGTATATCCAGGTCTTCCTTGACAAATCATCAATAAAATTAACATAGTAATCATGTCCTCTAAGAGACTTCATGGACATTGGTCCACCTACATCTAAATGTACTAGATCAAGAACACCCTCAAATCTGGAGTCACTCCTTTGAAAAGATTCTTTCACAAACTTCCCCAAGACACATCCCTTAAACACATCATCATGCTTTGTGCTCATCTCATGAACACATGTCACTGTCTCACAAAGAAATATAAGTGTTTCGTGATGTATATGGCCAATCCTCCAATTCCATAGCTCTCCAAAATCTCTAGGATTACTATTTCTCACAAGTTCCTTAGGAGTATTAAACTGCAATCTATAAAGGAGACCGCTCCTAACTCCAATAGATATAGATGATTTCCAATCTTTATGCTTAATCAAAACATGCATCCCTCTAAAGAGAAAATTATACCCTTTATCTTGAAGCATAGATACATAAATCAAATTCATACCTAAGCCTTGCACATGCAACCCATCATGAACATGAGTCACCTTCTCATTCTGCCTCTGAAACTGAATAGTCTGTTTCCCAACTGAGTTGAGCTTGGACAAGTTTCCCATAGAAATTTGGGTAATATTGTTCTCCTCCTTGTAAATGGAGATGTACTCTTTAACTACTATCATATGAAATGACACCCCACTATCTATGTACCAAACACTCTGTGAGGTTGATCTAATCACGCAAGCTATGAGTGTGAACTCATCCTCCAATCTACTAGATAGCTCATCTGCACTTGCTTAAGCTGCCCCCTATTTCTTACCCTTCCTTTCTGGGCAATCACTGACATAGTGGCCAAACTTGTAACAACCAAAGAACTCAACCTTAGATAGGTCCTTCTTCTTCTTATGTTGTGAATTTGGTCCCTTTCTAGACCCCTTATTCACTTTCCCCTAACCTACTAGGGCAATGTTTTCAAGTTCCACCTCACTTTTATGACTCTTGTTGTTGGATCCATTGACAAGACTTAGTCTAAACTCCTCCTAAGTGAAATCACTCCATAGTCAATCCCAAATCGGTAAGGCATCTCATCCACCGACAACTTGGAAAAAGACATCTTCTTGCTTAGCAAACTCATTTAGGGATATCCTGATGCAGGAGCATCTTGGGTCATTGGCAATCCTGTACAACATAAAATATGTTTGCTTTAGCTCTTTAGTTTGGTCTCTATCGCTCGGGTCCTATTGCTCAGGCATGCTTGTATCTATTGCTCAGTTATGCTTTACCAATGGTTTTTGGTGATACTTTACCGATGAGTTTCGGTGATGTCCTTAGTGATGGGTTCCCTGATGATCGGTTATGCTTTACCAATGGTTGCTTATTTTCAGTGTTTATCTGCCTGAGATAATTATTTTGGAAGTTGCACCATTGGCCGACTTCTTCAGTTTATTCTGATGGATTAATTTATTTTGGATCTCTGTTTGGGATCTATGTGGACCTAAATCTGGGTCTTCCTTATGGATTTGAGCATCGACTTCTTTGTTGGACTCTTATATATATTTGGTGTATGTTCTTAGTTTAGGTATCATTTTTAGAGTAAGAAGGAAAATGTTTAGATATTAAGATTGAAGGTATTTGATTTATACTATATGAAGATCTCATTGTAATTCATTGAATATATGGCTGAAATCGGGAAGGCCTTCTAGCCCCGCATGTAATGAATTTGATCAAGTTAATAGAAAGGATCTTTGTGTTTTCTTCTCTCACTCTATTGTTTGGCTTCCACATTGTGTCTGCAAGCTGGTTTGGTAGTTAGGTGAGCCTCTTACCCCTCCTACTAGCCTCTCCTTGTGTCAAGTGGTATCAGAGTGTGGTAAGATCTAAGTTCCTTCTTCAAAACCTAAACCTAGTGGTATTTTTGTGGGGTGGAAGATTGTGATCTGACCTACAACTATAGAGGGATTCAAGATGGTTCATGGGAGAGGAAATGCAGATCGAGGTCTAGCTGATATGCTTAGACAGATGGCTACTAGATTGGAAGTTGTTGAGACAACCCAACGCAGAGGAAGACATCTTGATGATGTAAGTGATGATGAAAATGAAGAGGTTCAAGGTGAAGCTACACCTGCATCTGTGATGAATCAGGAAGAAGAGCTATTCCTGAGAGCTTTGACAAGTTTGAAATCCACACATCAGTTTAATCCTCCTGAGTATAGTGGAAAATATGATTTTGATGAATTTATTGACTGGATAACAGAAATGGAAAATTATTTTGAATATGAAAATGTGGTAGAAGATAAGAAGGTGAAGATTGCAAGCACAAAGTTGAAAGGTAACACATCCCTATGGTGGGAACATCTGTAATTGGATTGGAAGAAGAAGGGTAAAGACAAAATCAAGGTATGGGATAAGATGGTAAACAAATTTAAAGGTAAGTTCCTACCTTGTGATTATCAGATTAACCTAATCTGGTGAATGCAAAGCCTGAAGCATAAGGAAAGATCAGCAAAAGACTATACTGAAGAATCCTACAGATTGGACATCAGATCTGGACATGTTGAAGATGAAGTGGAGAGAGTTACAAGATACCTAAATGGCTTGAGAAGTTCCATACAAGATGAAACCAGTCTGGTTAAGATGGAAGGCATTGAGGAGGCATAACAAATTTCCCTAAAAGCTGAGGAAAAGTTTAACAGAAGATATGAAAAAAGAAAAAGAGGTAGAGGAGGTAGATTCCCTAGAGGAAGAGGTAGATCTCATGGTGAGAATAGTTAATCTAAGCTAGAAAAGACGTATTTAGATACAAATCAAGACAAAGGAAATACTTAATGGAAAGGTGGAAATTCATACCGAGGAAGAGGTAATTACTGTAGAGGTAGTTATAACAGAAAAGGATTCCAAGTTACTTGTTACAACTGTGGTGACGGACATAAATCTTTTGAATGTACACATGCAAGAAAGAAAGGAAGTAGTAGCAGAAATGCATTGGTGCAAGAGAAGTCACAAAATGAAGCTAAAAATGAAGGAAATTTCATGATCCAAAGGATACTATGTAGTGATAAGGATAAGAAAGATTCGATCACGAAAAGTTTGTTCAAAACCAGATGTAGAGTTGCAGACAAAGTTTGGAAAGTGATTGTTGATAGTGGAAGCTTGGAGAATCTAGCATCAGAGGAAATGGTTGTGAATTTGTAGCTGGAGAGGATGAAACATCCAAATCCCTATCGGATCTCATGGATTAAGGATGATCATACATTAATGGTGAGTGAACAATGCTTTGTGAATCTGAAAATTGGAAAGTTTTATGATAAGGTGTTGTGTGATATTATGCCTATGGATTGTTGTCATATTTTGTTGAGTAGACCTTGGAAATATGATAGACATGCTATACATGGTGGAAGATTGAATAGATGCTATATTTGGGTTGATGGTAAGAAGAAAGTTTTGTTACCTTTGATTGAAGAATCTGTTGGTGAGATATGTACATCTGTGAAATTTTGTCTGATAGAAGGTAGACAGTTTGTTAAAGATTTGAAAAATAAATTATATATGTTATGCATTGATTCCTAACAAACCATGTAAGAATATAGAAGATGACATTCCTGCAGAAGTTGGAAAGTTACTCACTGAGTATAATGAGATAATTTTAGATAATGTACTTGATGGTTTTCAACCAATGGGAGATATTAGTCATTATATGGATCTGATTCCTGGAGCTAGTTTTCCAAACAAAGCACCACATTGGTTAACACTGACCAAAAATGAAGAGCTAAACCGACAAGTTCATGAATTTTTGAACAAAGGTTTGATCCCAGAAAGTCAGAGTCCATGTGTAGTACATGTTGTGTTGGCACCTAAGAAGAATGGAAAATGGTGGATGTGCATTGATTCCAGAGAAATTAACAAGATCACAGTGAAGTATAGGTTCCCTATACCGAGAATGGATGACATAATGGATTTTTTTAGTGGAGAAAAATAGTTAACCAAAATTAATTTGAAAAGTGGATATCATCAAATCAGAATTAGAGAAGGAGATGAATGGAAGACTTATTTCAAGACAAAGGAAGGTGTGTATGAGTGGTAGGTTATTTGTTTTGGTTTAACTAATGCACCAAGTACATTTATGAGATTAATGAATGTAGTTGTGAAGAAATTATTGAATAAGTGTGTGATTGTATACTTGGATGATATTCTGATATTCAGTAAGACTAGAGAAGAGCATTTGATGAATATAAGGCAAGTGTTGTTGAGGTTAAAAGAAGAAAAGTTGTTAATAAATTTGAAGAAATGTTCCTTCATGAAAGAAGAGCTTGTGTATTTGGGATTTGTGATTTGAGCTAATGGTTTGAAGATGGAGCCAGAGAAGGTTGAAGCCATATTGAGTTGGCCTACACATGAAAATGTCACTGACGTAAGATCATTTCATGGATTGGAAAGTTTTTATAGGAATTTTATCAGAAATTTCAGTTCTATTTGTAATGCTATGACTGAGACAATGCGAGGAGACAAAAGAAAATTCAAATGGACACATGGAGTTGATAAGATTTTTGAAGCTTTGAAGCTAAAATTTGTTGAATTACCTATGTTATCCTTACCTGATTTCAGTAAGGTATTTCAAGTTGAATGTGATGCAAGTGGAAGTGCAATTGGAGCTGTGTTGAATCAAGAAGGTAAACCTATTTCTTTCTTTAGTGAAAATTTGAATGATGCTAAGAGAAAATATTTTGTCTATGATCAAGATTTCTATGCTATT
>MU225789.1:390137-407479 GCA_018584345.1 Thuja plicata
CATCCCTGTACTGGATCATGCTCGTAGACACGCAACCTGGATTCATCAACCCTACTCTGCAACTAGACCCTGTCATGAATGCCACCAACTGATCACAATTTCCCAGGACGGGAAGTGACCCTTGACGACCGCCGCTCAAATTCTCATCAATGAGCCATCGATCATGACCACATCCTTTTTCCAACTGCACCTGGAGAGCAATAACTTCGTGATTGGACTCTGTATCTTCCTCACGCCTTTGAATCTCCCTGTTTCTCCACTGACGTCGAACAAATCTAAATCTGGGATCAACAAACTCCCTGTGCATGGCCTTCTGCAACTGAAACCTCCCTGATCAATTATGGAACGCGAGCATGGAGGAACCATGGCTGCTGAGCAATCACAGTGCCAAATTTGCCACCAAATATTCAAATTCAAAGTCTAACGACAACGCGACTGACCGTTAGTCTCCTTGTCATGAGCATCAGACCTTAACCATGGTAAAATCTCCAGACTTGGCGACAAAGCACTTTAACTTCTGTTTAACTTGAGCCAAGATCTAGCGACAAGGCGACTGTGTGAAATTGAAGTCGCGAGGCATTTTCCTTAACTCACCTTTTTTCCCGCGACCTAGTGCCTAACTGCCACCCTAAACCGTCACGGCTTGTTGCTTGATCACCAGATGCCATCTTTCCATTCTGAGACTATGCGACCACACTTAGTCGCCAAGTTAGGAGAACCCAGCACCGAGCCCTTTGACTTTTCTTAACATTTTTTATGTGTCCTTCAATCTTTCTAGCGACATCCCGACTGACCCTTGTCGCTGAATCGGGAGTACTTTCTCTGTAGGGAACTCTGATCACTAGACTTAGCGACCACCGTTGGATCCTCTGAGCTTTGCATCATACGGCTATCGCTTGGTCACAATAAAACTAAGGATGCCCTTAAATGTGCCGCGATCCCGCGACGAGCAGCTATCTCTTCATTAATCGCACAATCGTGAGCCATTTCTTCTTTCATTTGATTTCTCGGTGACTACGCGACGAGGCTATTTCTTTTACCAATCGCTCAGTCGCAAGCCAATCTCTGATATCCTAGAAACATCAGCGATCGAGTGACGAGTAGCCTTCTTTTATTGATCGCGCAGTCATGAGAAACCCTTTCCTTTGTTTTATTGCTTAGCGACCTCGCGATGGCACCTTCTCTATAGCTCATCGCAGTCCCATAGACAGATATCCTTTCTTGTTCATTACTCAGCGAGTGAGCGATGAGTTGTCTTTTACATGGTCGCATACCCGCGAGCTGCTTTCTATTTCTCCCTTTCGATCGACAACTGAGCGACGAGCCACCTTCCTCTTCAGTCGCACACTCGCAACCCCTTTCTCTTTCACTTGAAAACTACAGTGATTGAGCGATGAGCCCCTTTTCTCTGCTTGTCGCACACTCACGAGCACCCTTTTCTTTCCCTGAACTGCTTGGCGACTGCGCGACCACATTGCTCTTTCATCTCGTCGCCGACTCGCGGCCCAATCATGACGACTTAGAAACAACTCACGACTGCGCGATAACTCATTTCTTCAGCTTGTCGCACAGTCGAGAATGGATGGGACCTGGGAAAGAATAGATCGCGATTGTGCGATGACTGCGATTGGCAGCTCGTCGCACACTCGCGCAACTTAATAACTTGAATCAAATTTCACCGCGATCAAGCGACTGAAAATAAGCACATGTTCTTAGTGATTGGAAAAAGTAACCTCAAAACATAACATGCTAAGGGCCTAGGGTTTTTTACCTCGTTTAGACATAAGAGACTTAGGGTTCTTTAGGGCTTTAAGGGTTTTGGTGAGGATCTGAAACCCTGGAAAAACAAGATGGAAGAAACCAGATAGGGTAAACCAGACCAAATGCACAGAATGGGAAATCTGGGCAACAAGATGGTTTTTTTATTCCTATCTAGTTATTATTGAGTTTTGGAAGGTTTAGGATGTCATTTTATCACCCTTCATTTTTGATAGTATTATCCACATTGTTAGGGTTTGGGCTCATCCTGAGGGTTTGAGAACACAGGAGAGTTTCCTAAACCTAGGGACTAGATAGTTTTTAGTGATTGAAAGTCCCTTTTTATGGCATGTTTTAGTAGGCAAACAATGTACCCTAGGTGGGTGGCTTACCATAGTTGGAAGGACCCAAAGTGGTTGCTAGGAGATCCTATGGGTTAGTTCTTAATCAAGTAATAACCATTAAGATGAACTTGGGTTAAGGGTGAGTTTAAAATGAAATAAAAGATAAGAAGTCCTAAAGTCTTTATAGATCTGTTGGAGTACCGATACCATGGGTAATGACTAGGGTGGATCCTTAAATTTGAGAGGGGACTAGTGTTACATGGTTGTTAGGGAGGATCCCAATAAACATGATGTGTGATGACACTCACCTAGTTGGTAATTTGAATCCCTCACTCATATTTTGTGATGTTTGGATACTTGTTTGTATTTTATGTTCTTTATTTTGGATTTTCAATGGTTCTTTTAGGGAAAGGCTTCTTCTTGGCCTTAGATTGACTTAGAGCTTGTTTGGACCTTGGTTATATCTCCTAGCATGGGGGAGTGGAACTTTATAGTTCCACTTGGTTGGGTGGTTAATATTATTGAGGTATTGTTCTTTGTTGCATGGATGACTTTACCTTTGGATTCATGCTTGGAAGTTGTTAAGGATTCTTCTTCTACATCTTGTACTTCAATGAATTATAATTCTGATGTATTTATTTATTGAAAGCCCTTGTCGGGTAATGTAATGCAATTTAAATGAAGGGTGAATAATTATGATGGCAATGGGTATTTCTAGGTGAAATGAAGGGAAAATTTATGCTCTTACTTGTATATGTCACAAACATTAAAATAATGTGGAATTTTCCATTTGTTTCCATCTTATGTTATATAAAGTAACTGATCTCTTGCATGAAAATTTATTCATATGGCTCTCTTTTGTTTGGTGGATAAGGACCTAGCTTATATTGATATGGTAAGTAAGTTCTCTTATATAATAGACTAAGACAAAATACTATGAAATGATTGGTTAATGAATGAAATTGTGTTTACATCAAAGTGAAATGTAATTTTTAGATAAGAAGAGCTATAGGAAATGATAAATGACAATGAAATGGCAATTGAGGAATAGTTGGATACTTGAGAAAGGAGATGCCAAATATTAAGAGAACTTTATAGAAAATAAGTACAAGACATTTATGGTTTAGTATAGCCTATGATTGTAACTCAATAAAATGATTCACATATTGTTAACTTATGATTAATGTTAAGAATGAGTTAGGAGTAGTTTGTTTGGTGCCTTAAAATATATCTAGTGAAATTTTTGGCTTGGTTTGTGCTCTGATGATCTCGTAACATTGTTGAGTAGTTGTAATATAAGTGTGTGTTCTATAAAAATCTATTGTAGTCACTGATTATTAATCTCCTATCTTATAAATATTATTTAACTAGAAAAAATAAATTCACAACTTATATCACAAAATAACACAACTACAACTTCAACAATAAAAATACAGAAAGAAATATGCAACACAATAACACAATATTTTTGGACAAATCATCCCTGGAAAACCCCGAAGGGAAAAACAATACTGCCAATGAGAAATATATATTAATCTTCAAAAAATTAAGAGATACAAAATTCCTTTCCTCTCACTGGCAGAACTCAGACAATCTCCTAACTCCTCCTACTGATATTCTTCCACTGTTATCCCCAACGCTATCACTGTGCTCTTGCTAACACTACAAGACTATTTTCTATAACTGCAAACTCTTTTACTAACACTACAAATGATCTTCACTTTTTTTGATGTCTCTCCAAATGTCCCTAGACCCCCTTTTATACTACCCTTGTTGGTAAACCAACGGCTAAGATCAATTGTCAATCAATGGGTGAGATAAATTACAACCCAACAACCAATCAAAAAATGAATTGCAAGTTATCACCTAGGGGAATCAAAAAAATAATTAATAATTAATTAATTATTGTTAGAAAGATGTGGGATAGTTGTCCAAGATAACAATCTAACACTCCCTCTTAGCGAGGAAGTTGTTCTGTAGGAAACCCAACTTATCTCTGAAGAAGATGAATTTTGCCTTCCCCAGTGTCTTTGTCAGAATGTCTGCTACCTGCGCCTCTTTAGGTATGTATTATAGCTGAAAAATCCCCCATTGTACAAAATATCTGATGAAGTGATACCTGATGTCTATATGTTTAGACCTATCATGAAATACTAAATTTTCAGACAACTTGATGCAACTCTAATTGTCACAATGTATCATAGTAGTCAACTCTCTAACCAAACAAGGCCACTAGAAACTTCTAAAGCCATATAGGTTCACATGTCACCATGATATCTACTATGTATTCTACTTCTGTTGAACTCAGAGCCAGAAAATTTTGCTTCCTACTGAACCAAGAGACAACTCCTGATACCAAATTGAAATGACATCGTGAAGTGCTCCTCTTGTATGTTGTACTTCTTGCCCAGTCTGCATCAGTATAGCCTATCAAATTAATTCCTTCACCTTGAACATATCTGATCCCATACTCAACTATACTATGAAGATAACACAACACATGATTTTTCACCATCCAATGTACTCTCTTTGGCTCCCCCATGAACTGACTAAGAGAGTTTACTGCAAAGGCTATATTTGGCCTAGTGTTGACCAAATACATGAGCAAACCAATCAACTACTTGTATAAAGTGGGATATACATGCTTCTCCTTATAAGTATCTACCTTTTACCAATTCATGATCATAGGTGTAGGCATGGCTTTGCAATCCTCCATTTCAAATCTCTTTAAGATTTCAATGCAATATTTCCCTTGCCCAAGGAAAATCTCTCCATCTATCTGCCACTCCTCCACGCCTAGAAAGTAGTGTATAAGTCCTAAGTCCTTCATCTTGAACTCTACTACAAGCTCCATCTTTCACTCCTCTATGAGCCCTAGTGAACCTATTAGAAACAAGTCATCCATATATAGAACAAGATTGAGAACCTCACCCCCAACCACCAATTAGTAGAGGTTAGCATCTGCCTCACTCTTCACAAAGCCCATTTCCTAAAAGTAAGTATAATTGCACTCATACCACACTCTAGGATCCTGCTTGAGTCTGTACAAATATTTCTTCACTCTGTACACGTGGGTCTCTTTATTGTGTGCTACAAAGCCTTCTGGTTTCTCTATGTATACCTCCTCCTTCAACTCACCAATAAGAAATGTTGTCTTGACATCTATTTGATGGATCTTCCATCTCAAATGTGTTTCAAATAAGATTACAGCTCAAATAGAAGTATACTTGGCCACAGGAGAGAATGTCTCCTCATAGTCTATTCCCTCTTTCTGACAGAACCCCTTTTCCACAAACCTTGCCTTGTATTTCTCGATACTACCATCTACACTGGGCTTGATCTTATAGATCCAGTGTGATCCAACCACTTCCCTATCTATCTATCTAGGCACTCTCTCCCACACATGATTCTACATTATTGAGGTATATTCCTCAACTATCACATCTCGCCAAACCTGATGTTGTGCAACTTCCTGATAATTGGAACGCTCACTATCTACCAACTGACTGAATAAAGCCACATAGTCATTAAACTTGGTTGGTTGTTTCCTTGATCTTGTACTCCTCTTAGGAGCTCCCACAAACTCCTAAGTATCCCTTTGTTGAAATTCATGGTTCTAGCTGCCAATTATACAAGTTCAGATATCAACCTCCATATCTTATCGATGCATTTCTTGTTGCACTAGTTTCTCCATACTCTGCAAACTCTCACAACCTGTCCTACACTTGTACTTAAGATTTTTTCCCTTGACTCACTTGAGATACCCTTGGAGTTTCTATCGGATGCATACTCTGATCTTTCTTGGAAAATCTCTAGACCTTCTAAAACCCTTATCCTCCATGAACTTAACATCGCGTCTAACTATAATCCTTCTAGTCCCTGGAATAAATATCTGATATGCCTTTGTGGTTTCACTCTACCCAAAAAAGTACCCCCTCTCTACAGTCTGATCTAACTTGGTACGGGTGTCACCTAGAACATGAAAATATCCCGAAATTCCAAATATGTTGAAGTGACCAACATATGGCTTCTTTCCTATGAAATCTTCCTCTGGTGTCATATTTCCTAGTACCTTATGTAGAACCATGTTTTGTATGTACACTACTGTACTACATGCCTCTACCCATAAGTAGCAGGGTGTATCTTGGTCATGTAGCATAGCCCTTGTTGCCTCTGATATGGACTCGTTCTTTCTCTTAGTAACTCCATTCTGCTAAAGATTGTAAGGAACAACCCACTGTCTCTTGATTCCTTCCCTAGTAAAGAACTCTTGGAATTAATTTCCTTTGTATTATCCTCCATTATCTGACTAAAGAACCTTTATCTTCCTTCCTGTTGAGTTCTCCACAAGAAATTTTAACTCTTGGAAGCGAATAAAAACCTCATCCTTGGTCTTCAAGAAGTATATCCAGGTCTTCCTTGACAAATCATCAATAAAATTAACATAGTAATCATGTCCTCTAAGAGACTTCATGGACATTGGTCCACCTACATCTAAATGTACTAGATCAAGAACACCCTCAAATCTGGAGTCACTCCTTTGAAAAGATTCTTTCACAAACTTCCCCAAGACACATCCCTTAAACACATCATCATGCTTTGTGCTCATCTCATGAACACATGTCACTGTCTCACAAAGAAATATAAGTGTTTCGTGATGTATATGGCCAATCCTCCAATTCCATAGCTCTCCAAAATCTCTAGGATTACTATTTCTCACAAGTTCCTTAGGAGTATTAAACTGCAATCTATAAAGGAGACCGCTCCTAACTCCAATAGATATAGATGATTTCCAATCTTTATGCTTAATCAAAACATGCATCCCTCTAAAGAGAAAATTATACCCTTTATCTTGAAGCATAGATACATAAATCAAATTCATACCTAAGCCTTGCACATGCAACCCATCATGAACATGAGTCACCTTCTCATTCTGCCTCTGAAACTGAATAGTCTGTTTCCCAACTGAGTTGAGCTTGGACAAGTTTCCCATAGAAATTTGGGTAATATTGTTCTCCTCCTTGTAAATGGAGATGTACTCTTTAACTACTATCATATGAAATGACACCCCACTATCTATGTACCAAACACTCTGTGAGGTTGATCTAATCACGCAAGCTATGAGTGTGAACTCATCCTCCAATCTACTAGATAGCTCATCTGCACTTGCTTAAGCTGCCCCCTATTTCTTACCCTTCCTTTCTGGGCAATCACTGACATAGTGGCCAAACTTGTAACAACCAAAGAACTCAACCTTAGATAGGTCCTTCTTCTTCTTATGTTGTGAATTTGGTCCCTTTCTAGACCCCTTATTCACTTTCCCCTAACCTACTAGGGCAATGTTTTCAAGTTCCACCTCACTTTTATGACTCTTGTTGTTGGATCCATTGACAAGACTTAGTCTAAACTCCTCCTAAGTGAAATCACTCCATAGTCAATCCCAAATCGGTAAGGCATCTCATCCACCGACAACTTGGAAAAAGACATCTTCTTGCTTAGCAAACTCATTTAGGGATATCCTGATGCAGGAGCATCTTGGGTCATTGGCAATCCTGTACAACATAAAATATGTTTGCTTTAGCTCTTTAGTTTGGTCTCTATCGCTCGGGTCCTATTGCTCAGGCATGCTTGTATCTATTGCTCAGTTATGCTTTACCAATGGTTTTTGGTGATACTTTACCGATGAGTTTCGGTGATGTCCTTAGTGATGGGTTCCCTGATGATCGGTTATGCTTTACCAATGGTTGCTTATTTTCAGTGTTTATCTGCCTGAGATAATTATTTTGGAAGTTGCACCATTGGCCGACTTCTTCAGTTTATTCTGATGGATTAATTTATTTTGGATCTCTGTTTGGGATCTATGTGGACCTAAATCTGGGTCTTCCTTATGGATTTGAGCATCGACTTCTTTGTTGGACTCTTATATATATTTGGTGTATGTTCTTAGTTTAGGTATCATTTTTAGAGTAAGAAGGAAAATGTTTAGATATTAAGATTGAAGGTATTTGATTTATACTATATGAAGATCTCATTGTAATTCATTGAATATATGGCTGAAATCGGGAAGGCCTTCTAGCCCCGCATGTAATGAATTTGATCAAGTTAATAGAAAGGATCTTTGTGTTTTCTTCTCTCACTCTATTGTTTGGCTTCCACATTGTGTCTGCAAGCTGGTTTGGTAGTTAGGTGAGCCTCTTACCCCTCCTACTAGCCTCTCCTTGTGTCAAGTGGTATCAGAGTGTGGTAAGATCTAAGTTCCTTCTTCAAAACCTAAACCTAGTGGTATTTTTGTGGGGTGGAAGATTGTGATCTGACCTACAACTATAGAGGGATTCAAGATGGTTCATGGGAGAGGAAATGCAGATCGAGGTCTAGCTGATATGCTTAGACAGATGGCTACTAGATTGGAAGTTGTTGAGACAACCCAACGCAGAGGAAGACATCTTGATGATGTAAGTGATGATGAAAATGAAGAGGTTCAAGGTGAAGCTACACCTGCATCTGTGATGAATCAGGAAGAAGAGCTATTCCTGAGAGCTTTGACAAGTTTGAAATCCACACATCAGTTTAATCCTCCTGAGTATAGTGGAAAATATGATTTTGATGAATTTATTGACTGGATAACAGAAATGGAAAATTATTTTGAATATGAAAATGTGGTAGAAGATAAGAAGGTGAAGATTGCAAGCACAAAGTTGAAAGGTAACACATCCCTATGGTGGGAACATCTGTAATTGGATTGGAAGAAGAAGGGTAAAGACAAAATCAAGGTATGGGATAAGATGGTAAACAAATTTAAAGGTAAGTTCCTACCTTGTGATTATCAGATTAACCTAATCTGGTGAATGCAAAGCCTGAAGCATAAGGAAAGATCAGCAAAAGACTATACTGAAGAATCCTACAGATTGGACATCAGATCTGGACATGTTGAAGATGAAGTGGAGAGAGTTACAAGATACCTAAATGGCTTGAGAAGTTCCATACAAGATGAAACCAGTCTGGTTAAGATGGAAGGCATTGAGGAGGCATAACAAATTTCCCTAAAAGCTGAGGAAAAGTTTAACAGAAGATATGAAAAAAGAAAAAGAGGTAGAGGAGGTAGATTCCCTAGAGGAAGAGGTAGATCTCATGGTGAGAATAGTTAATCTAAGCTAGAAAAGACGTATTTAGATACAAATCAAGACAAAGGAAATACTTAATGGAAAGGTGGAAATTCATACCGAGGAAGAGGTAATTACTGTAGAGGTAGTTATAACAGAAAAGGATTCCAAGTTACTTGTTACAACTGTGGTGACGGACATAAATCTTTTGAATGTACACATGCAAGAAAGAAAGGAAGTAGTAGCAGAAATGCATTGGTGCAAGAGAAGTCACAAAATGAAGCTAAAAATGAAGGAAATTTCATGATCCAAAGGATACTATGTAGTGATAAGGATAAGAAAGATTCGATCACGAAAAGTTTGTTCAAAACCAGATGTAGAGTTGCAGACAAAGTTTGGAAAGTGATTGTTGATAGTGGAAGCTTGGAGAATCTAGCATCAGAGGAAATGGTTGTGAATTTGTAGCTGGAGAGGATGAAACATCCAAATCCCTATCGGATCTCATGGATTAAGGATGATCATACATTAATGGTGAGTGAACAATGCTTTGTGAATCTGAAAATTGGAAAGTTTTATGATAAGGTGTTGTGTGATATTATGCCTATGGATTGTTGTCATATTTTGTTGAGTAGACCTTGGAAATATGATAGACATGCTATACATGGTGGAAGATTGAATAGATGCTATATTTGGGTTGATGGTAAGAAGAAAGTTTTGTTACCTTTGATTGAAGAATCTGTTGGTGAGATATGTACATCTGTGAAATTTTGTCTGATAGAAGGTAGACAGTTTGTTAAAGATTTGAAAAATAAATTATATATGTTATGCATTGATTCCTAACAAACCATGTAAGAATATAGAAGATGACATTCCTGCAGAAGTTGGAAAGTTACTCACTGAGTATAATGAGATAATTTTAGATAATGTACTTGATGGTTTTCAACCAATGGGAGATATTAGTCATTATATGGATCTGATTCCTGGAGCTAGTTTTCCAAACAAAGCACCACATTGGTTAACACTGACCAAAAATGAAGAGCTAAACCGACAAGTTCATGAATTTTTGAACAAAGGTTTGATCCCAGAAAGTCAGAGTCCATGTGTAGTACATGTTGTGTTGGCACCTAAGAAGAATGGAAAATGGTGGATGTGCATTGATTCCAGAGAAATTAACAAGATCACAGTGAAGTATAGGTTCCCTATACCGAGAATGGATGACATAATGGATTTTTTTAGTGGAGAAAAATAGTTAACCAAAATTAATTTGAAAAGTGGATATCATCAAATCAGAATTAGAGAAGGAGATGAATGGAAGACTTATTTCAAGACAAAGGAAGGTGTGTATGAGTGGTAGGTTATTTGTTTTGGTTTAACTAATGCACCAAGTACATTTATGAGATTAATGAATGTAGTTGTGAAGAAATTATTGAATAAGTGTGTGATTGTATACTTGGATGATATTCTGATATTCAGTAAGACTAGAGAAGAGCATTTGATGAATATAAGGCAAGTGTTGTTGAGGTTAAAAGAAGAAAAGTTGTTAATAAATTTGAAGAAATGTTCCTTCATGAAAGAAGAGCTTGTGTATTTGGGATTTGTGATTTGAGCTAATGGTTTGAAGATGGAGCCAGAGAAGGTTGAAGCCATATTGAGTTGGCCTACACATGAAAATGTCACTGACGTAAGATCATTTCATGGATTGGAAAGTTTTTATAGGAATTTTATCAGAAATTTCAGTTCTATTTGTAATGCTATGACTGAGACAATGCGAGGAGACAAAAGAAAATTCAAATGGACACATGGAGTTGATAAGATTTTTGAAGCTTTGAAGCTAAAATTTGTTGAATTACCTATGTTATCCTTACCTGATTTCAGTAAGGTATTTCAAGTTGAATGTGATGCAAGTGGAAGTGCAATTGGAGCTGTGTTGAATCAAGAAGGTAAACCTATTTCTTTCTTTAGTGAAAATTTGAATGATGCTAAGAGAAAATATTTTGTCTATGATCAAGATTTCTATGCTATTGTGTAAGCTATGAAAAAGTGGAGACATTATTTGATGCCAAATGAGTTTGTGTTGTATACTGATCATAAGGATTTACAGTATTTGGGTAGTTAGAATAAGTTGAATCAGAGACATATGAAATGGGTAGAGTATGTGCAAAGCTTTACATTTATTAAGCATAAGAGTGGAGTTTCTAACAGAGTTGTTGATGGATTGAGTAGAAGAAGATCTTTGTTGACTAAAATGAGAATTGAAGTTCTTGGTTTTGATGACATGAAGAATTTGTATGAAAATGATCCTAATTTTTCAAAGCAGTGGAGAGTGTGCAGAGTACCTAATTCAAATCAATCAAGTAAGTATGAAGAATATTTCATTCAGGAAGATATGTTGTTCAAAGGTAATCATTTGTTTATACCGAGAAGATCAATGAGAACTAATTTGATAAAGAAAAACCATAGTAGTCGATTGGTTGGACACTTTGGTATTGATAAAACATTGAGTTTTATGAAGGAGAGGTACTTTTGGCCTCAATTGTATAAGGATGTTCAAAATTTTGTAAGAAGCTGTGGATTTTGTCAAGTTGCAAAAGGATTAAGTCAGAATATTGGTTTGTACACACCTATTACTGTTCCTGAGAAACCTTGGAGTGATATCAGCATGGATTTTGTTCATGGCTTACCTAGGACAACAAGAGTTAATGACTCTATATTTGTTGTTGTGGATAGATTTTCTAAGATGACACATTTTGTACCATGTAAGAAAACATCAGATGCAATACACATAGAAGATCTTTTCGTTAAGGAAATTGACAGATTGCATATATTATCGAAGAGTATCATTTCTGACCGAGACAATAAGTTTGTTAGCTATTTTTGGAGAGCAATTTGGAAGAAGTTGTATACTGAGTTGAAATTTAGTTCTACATTTCACCCAAAAACTAATGGGAAAACTAAGGTTTCAAAATTAAAGTTTGGGTATTTTATTGAGATGTTTAGTTGGAGACACACCGGGCAATTGCGATTTGACATTGGCACAAGTAGAGTTTGCATACAATAGTTCAGTGAATAGAAGTACTGGAAAGACACCTTTTGATATTGTTCATGGCACACAACTAAGAGGTATATCATATTTGAGAGATATTGTTGGAGAAGAGAAAATAAGTGTTGAAGTAGAAGAATTTGCAAAATTTATGAACACATTGCATGAAGATGTGAAACAAAACATGGAGAAAAGTAATCATAAATACAAAGATAGTGTAGACAGATCAAGAAGACATAAAAAATTTGAAGTTGGTGATGCAATGATGGTTCATTTGAAGAAAGGAAGATTTCCTATTGGAACTTATGCTAAACAAAAGATGAATAAATTTGGTCCTTGCAAAATACTGAGAAGATTTGACAGTGGAAATTCTTATGAAGTTTAATTACATGTTGACATGGATATATCACCTATATTTAATATTTTAGACTTATATGAATATCATGAACCTGATGAAGAAGTGACAGTACCAAGTGAATACCCTAAGAAGCATATAGACGAAGTTAAAAAGATTTTGAAACATAGAATTGGGAGAAGTACAAGAGGAAAGGAATACATGGAATATATGGTAAAGTGGAAGAACAAACCCTTTGAGGACTCATCTTGGATTTCTCAATCTAAGTTGGATTCATTTCAGGTTGGACCTAACACATGATTCAGAGAATCATTTCTTGTAACCCCAGGTGTATGATGCAGGAGCATCTTTGGTCATTGGCAATCCTGCACAACCAAAAAGATGTTTTCTTTAGTTCTTTAGTTTTTTGTCTATCGCTCAAGTCTTGTTTCTTGGGCATGCTTGTCTCTATTTCTTGGTTATGCTTTACCGACAGGTTTTGGTGATACTTTACCGATGAGTTTCGGTGATGTCCTCACTGATGGGTTCCCTGATGCTCAGTTATGCTTTACCAATGGTTGCTCATTTTTGGTGTTCATCTGCCTGAGATACATCTTTTGGAAGTTGGATCTTTGGCTGACTTCTTAAATTTATTCTGATGGCTTAATTTATTTGGGATATCTCATTAGGATCTGTGTGTCATAAATCTAGGTCTCCCTTATGGATTTGAGCACTGAATTCCTTGTTCGACTCTTGTATATATTTGGTGTATGTTCTTAGTTAGTATCATTCATAGAGTAAGAAGGAAAATGTTTAGATATTTAGATCGAAGGCCTGTGATCTCTGTTGTATGAAGATCTCATTGTAATTCATTGAATATATGGCCAAAACTGGAAAGGCCTTACAACCTGGCATGTAATTATTTTGATCAAGTTAATATAAAGGATCTCTATGTTTTCTTCTCTCACTGTGTTATTTGGTTTTCGCATTATATCTGCAAGCTGGTTTGGTAGTTGGGTGAGCCTCAATCCCCTCCTACTAGCCTCTCCTTACGTCATATCCTGACTATCTCATCATCACTTGGACTATCTCCAACAACTGTTAACTCATCCTTGACAAGTCTAATTCTAGTAAGGTAACTTGTGATGTCTTCTCCCTTGTTCATCCGGGTATTCTTCAACTTTTCTCTGAGAAGCATCTTTTGGTTGGTGGTAGCATTCTCATAAAGATTTAGAATGGCATCCCATATCTTCTTTGTTGTAACTAACTCTACCATATATGGAACAATATGGTCCTTGACACCATCAAGGATTATCCTCCTCACCTTGGCATTATCCTTCTTGTATACTGCAAGATGTATTGGATCTATAGGTACAACTACAGTACTAGAAACATATTCCTTGATACCATTCTCCTCTAGAAATAAAGAAATTATTGCTTTCTAGAAACCAAAAAATGAGGCACCATCCAATCTGTCCTGATCTCGCAAGCCTATTGAGGCCATCTCAAAGAAATAAAAGAAACAATAACTTGAAAGAGGTCAAAATCATTTTTTTTTCCTTTTCCTAGGTTAAACATTTTCTATCCTCAATGCTACTCTGATACCATGTGAAAAATCTATTGCATTCATTGATTATTATTCTCCTATCTTATAAAGATTATTTAACTACTGAAAATAAATTCATAGCTTATATCAAAAAATAACACAACTGCAAGTTCGCCAATAAAAATACGGAAAGAAATATGCAACACAAGAACATAATATTTTTGGACAAATCATCCCTGGAAAAATCCTGAAGGGAAAACTAGTACTGCAGATGAGAAATATATATTAATATTCAGCAAATTAAGACATACAAAATTCCTTTCCTCTCACTGGCAGAACTCAGACAATCTCCTAACTCCTCCTGCTGATATTTCTCCATTGCTATCCCCAACGCTATCACTGCACCCTTGCTAACAATGCAAGACTGTTTGCTATCACTGCAAACCCATTTTCTAACACTGCAAATGCTCTTCACTTTTTTTATGTCTCTCCAAATGCCCCTAGACCCCCTTTTATACTATCCTCATTAGTAAACCAACAACCGAGATAAATTCTCAATCAATGACTGAGATAAATTACAACCCAACAACCAATCAAAAAATTAATTACAAGTTGTCACCTAGGGGAATCAAACAAATAATTAATTAATTATTGTTAGCAAGTGGTGGGACAGTTGTCGAAGCTAACAAACTAACATGTTTTTGGATAATAGGAACCAAATTTAATATGCATAAAAAGTGTAATCTATTTTTATTTTGTTTATTTCTTTCTAATAAAACAATTTATGCACTCGCCCATATATGTAAGAATATATTTTTCAATGGTAATATAAATATTTGCAAAATAAATAATATGATAAGTTTTTTTAATCAACTACATGTCCTTTGTCTCCTTTACATAAGTCATCTCATAGTAATATTTGTTTCATTTTTATAGTTGTAGCTACAATGTTTATCTGTAATACTATGCACGAACCATTTCTCTCATTTTTTTCTTCTTCTATGTGAAATATAATGAATACAGTCAACAATACCTAGCTTTCTTTTATTACTTTAAAATACATGATAAAATTTTCAAAGACATTTTATCCTTGAAATGTTGGTATCTATTTCACGATCTTCCACTATACTAGCCATCTTTTAGGTAGTAATTTACTACATGGGATTCTGGGAGTCTTCATTTAGTTAAGGAGTATCTTAACAATGTGAAGTTTTATTTCATTAAGATTCTTTTTTATTGTTTTTCAGTTAAAATATCTCTTATTTATTACATGGGATTATGGGACTCTTTATTTAGTCAAGGAGTATCTTACCAATGTGAAGTTTTATTTCATTTAGATTCTTTTTATTATTTTTCAGTTAAAATATCTCTGTATCATCTTAAAATGGAAGCACTTCCATGATAAGAAAATCTATCCCTCTTTAGGAGATGTTTTTGACCTCCATCATACTATCACTCTATTTCTACATCATCCCCTACTTCTGTGCTGGTTTAGGACCCTGATTGGGCCTCTCCGGGCACCTTCTACCCCACTTGGCATGTTTTCCAGGGGTTCTAACCCCTTGGGTCAAGGCTAACCTTGACCTTGACCTAGATTAGGGTCAATCTTGACCTTGACCAGGGTCCCCCTTTTGAATCTGGAAGCCTGTCGGCTGTCGGGGGTCATCCAAAATTCAATTTTCCTGCTTTCAGGTCGGCAATTTCGGGTTCCGAAGTGGTGATTCCTAAATTATATTTAATATATGTCCTCCTCTAGGGGCATGGGTCTAATTGGAATTTAATTCTCCTATGTCGATCTCTTTATAATATTGTGCCCGAGTTTCATATAAAAGGAAGCCTTTCTCTCTCATTTTCTCTAAGTCTTCTAAGTGCAAAAAGCTCTAACCAAGATTTTGTCAAGAAGCAAAAGGTTCAAGCATCCATTGTTCTACATATTTCCAAGCTTTCAAGGTGTTCAAGTCTTCCTTTCAAGCACTCAAGTTCTCCATTGAAGATCAAGGATTCAAGCTTCCAATCCTTTCAAGGGATTAGGTTCAAACATTCAAGATTCATCATTCAAACCCTAGATCTAGCCAGCATGGTGGTGTGATCTTCCTTCAAGATCCTTTGTGCATCCTCAAGACTCTTTCATCATCTCTTCAAGGTGGATTTCAATCATACAATCATGGAGGTTTTTGGTTTCTATTGAGTCCAAGCTTTCATATTTACATACTTACTTACATTTGAATTACAATTGCATATCTATTTAATATCATGGCTTCATTGTTAGATTCAATTCTACTACTTGCTAGCATTCTATACTTTATTGATTTCAAGGTTAATTCTTAAATTGGGGTTTGACTAAGGAAACCCCGTCCCCCCCCCAACAAACAAATCTCTTTTTCTTGTAGGTACAAGTTCAAGACTGCAGATTTGGACTCAAATCTGGATACCCTTTTCGACTTTATGTCGGGCTGCATGAACAGATTCTCTGTCAGACCTGTGCAGGTCAAGGTTGACATTATTGGGTTAGGGTTGACATTTGTGGGTCAAGGTCAACATTTTTCATAAGATGGTGTCGCATCAGAAAAATATTTTTGGGTTTTGTTCGTCTCTGCATTCCAGTTTTGGATCATACTTCACATTTTTCCAGAAATAGAGTACAAACCTCAAAAAATTGCATTCTTTGATCTGCAATACTTTAAGGTTGGTTCTTCTTCCTATCCTTTTCAATTACTGTAATAAATCATATTTGTTGGAAACAATTGTTTAATTGTGTGTTGTCCTTGATGTTACACAAATGTCATATCAGTCATTAGACAGAGTCTACCGAGTTCAAAATGTCATATCAGTCATTAGACAGAGTCTACTGAGTTCAGAATGTCATATCAGTCATCAGACAGAGTCTACCGAGCTAAGAATGTTCAGCAAAGAAGTTTACCGAGTCTACCGAGTTCAGACGGTAAGAGAAGCAATTTACAGAGTCTACCGAGCACTCCAGAATACTATATCAATAAGTTAGTTACTACCGGGCTCTCTCGGTCAACAAAGAGATTCAGTACTTACCGAGTTTAGTTGGTCATCAAAGAATATATGAAGGAAAAGTCAGTCTTTACCGAGCATCAGTTGAATATCATTTCTGGTCTGTGTCGGCCTCCAAAGGTTATTATTTGTGTTAAATATATATGCAGCCGACCAATGTAATATGTAATTAATTGAAACTTGTAATTGGGCCGACTTG
>MU225789.1:428839-441613 GCA_018584345.1 Thuja plicata
TCTTGGATGAATTTCCACCAAGTTAAGGCTGCTCCTCTCAATCTAGACTTAGCAAATTTCACTTTATGTGCTTCAGTCACTCCTTCACAATCAAAATGATTCTCCATTCCTTCAATCCATTCCATTACCAGTTCAGAATCCATTTTTGTAGCAAGTACTAGTACTCCGTCCAATGCCTTTCCACCTAGAGCCTTGATAGCCTTCAAGAATGGTTCTTCTGGCATAGGAGGATCTGGTTCTGGTATAACATCCTCCTCTGCAATAGTTTTTCCTTTATTGGAACTCTCTGCTTCTCCAGTCACTTTATCAGCAATATCCTCTAGTTGTTTTCTCATCAACTCTAGAGTTTCTTCAAGGATTCTATTTCTCTCCTTCTGCTCATTCACCTCTTTAGCCAACTCTACATTTGTCACCATGGCTGATTCTCCTACTGATTCCTCAGTACTTTGAAACATCTACAAATTTCAAATCCAAATCTTTAACCTGGCTCTGATACCAATCTGATGGGGAGGTCACCTTACTATCCTAAACTCCTACTCTCTCTTAGGAATCTCACCCTGGACCCTATTCACTTCAGGATCCTCTAGACTCACACATGAGTCTCTTAGGGTTACTCTCAGACCCTAACTAGAAGGATTTCTATTGTCCCTCTCTCCTAGGTTTCCTACCCACTGAAATGTCTCACTCTTCACTGTATCTTACTCTTCATGACTGAATACAGTCATTCATGCACCTTCTCCTTCTATCTCTCTCCTACAAGTTCCCTAGCCAGACCATTTAGCTTGCCTATGACTTGTTTACAATTATGACTAGCCTCTTCTCCAACACAAACACTGAAATAGAAATAAAATACATGAGGGATGCTTCTTGACAGTCACACTCCATAGGATGGATTATCAGAGTCAAAAAGAATCCATGGTACGGAACTGAATTCAAAATCCTACTCTACAGAAATCTGCACACAATAGAAACACACACAGAAAGCACAGAAAACTACTCTTTATTGAAAATCTGAGAATTACAATGTAAACTAAAAATCTTCTCTGCTAGTCTTCTCTATCTTGAATTTCTCCAACCTCTACCAAAATGGTTCTTTCCTTCATTTTATATCTCGGCCTATTCTTGATTCGTAACCATTTCTAGGTTACCTGCCGTCTGAAGAATCCCAACTGCCTCGACTCTTCATCTTCTCCTGCAACTGTCATCGAATAAATCATCAGCATGGCCGTTGACGTGGACAGCATTTTCCTCTGTGTCATTCTCTTTTTGTTTGTCATTTTCTTACTTTTCAACTCTTTCTCAGTTCGCTCAGATGTTTGCACTACTTCAAATGTTAATCGCATAGTCGCGAGTTACAATCACTATGCATGTTTTGATTTGCGACCTTGCGATACAATGCTCATCGCGCGCTCGCAACCCTTATACCCAAGCTGCCGATTCGCTTGCGACTGAGCGATGCATTTCAATCATGTACCTGCAACACTCTGACATGAGCTGTTGATTAGTCTGCGGCTGTGCAATGAGGTCTTGTCGTGCTCTCACGCACTTGTAACTTAACTGTCGGTTCACCTTGCGACTGTGCGGTGCCTCCTCGTTGCTCACAGGCACACTTCAAAACTTAACTGTCTGTTGCTCTACGATCACGTGATGCATACATTGTCGCTCACTCACACACTTATGAACTTAACTGTCGGTTGATCGGCGACTGTGCAATAGACGGTCATCGCATTTTTGCGCGGTTTCTAGACTGACTACTAAAAGACCGCCGACTGTGCGATGAGCTATTTGTCGCCTTGTCGCACCGGTTTTACACTAACTTTCCATCACCTCGTGGGCATGCAATACATTGTCTTTGCATTGTCGCACACTGTTTCCACTTAGCTACTAATTTCTTGTGACTGTGTGATAGACATAATTGTCGCGCTCCCGCAACACTTAGAATCTGTCTGTCGTTTGGCTTGCGACTGTGTGATACATGATGTAATCGGCCCGCTCTTGCGCTAGGAGTTTAGGAAGGTGAAGCTGTTAGTGTTTAGGAAGATAGAAAAAAACTGCTAACCGTGATGTGATATGCTCCCAGACCACCTCTGTTAAACTGCTAGGGTTTTGGAGCTAAAACCCTAGGGTGCTCTGCACCAGTTAGATCCATAAAATATAAAAATAGATGGTTTTCTAATCTCATAAACATATAAATGATAACCATAAATGAGGGTATCAATCATCTGATAAACATATCATCATCCATACAACATAAATGTAAATATATAGTTCTAACCATCATAATAGAATATCCAAATCAGAAATTCCAAGTATCACCATAGCAGAGGGTATTACATCATGATAATTTGTTATCTATGGTGTTTTTCTTGTCTTACTTATGTAGTTATGTATGTTTTTTATTATTGATTGCTCTTTATCTTCAATATATTTATGTATGTATGTTGAGTTATAATCCTTTTTCTAAGGACTCATGTCCTTGACTTAGTGATGTTCTACTTTGTTGCAATCCACCGGTGTCTTTCTTCTAACTTTACCGTGAACATGTTCGATTTCCATACTCCCGCTAAATTGGGGGCTTAATGTATCATCTTAAAATGGAAGCACTTCCATGATAAGAATATTTAGCCCTCTTTAGGGGATTTTTTTGACCTCCATCATACTATCCCTCTATTTCTGCATCATCCCCTACTTCTGTGCTGGTTTAGGACCCTGATTGAGCCTCTCCGGGCACCTTCTACCCCACCTGGCATGTTTTCCAGGGGTTCTTGCCCCCTGGGTCAAGGTAGACCTTGACCTTGACCTAGGTCAAGGTTGAACTCAGCCTTGAACTAGGTCAGGGTCGATCTCAACCTTGACCAGGGTCCCCCTTTTGAATCTGGATGCTTGTTGGCTGCCGGGGGTCATCCAAAATTCAATTTTCTTGCTTCTGGGTTGGTTGTTTCGGCTTCCGAAGTGGTGATTCCTAAATTATATTTAATATAGGTCCTCTTCTAGGTGAATGGCTCTAATTGGAATTTAATTCTCCTATGTTGGCCTCTTTAGAAGATTGTGCCCTAGTTTCATATAAAAGGAAGCCTTTCTCTCTCATTTTCTCTAAGTCTTCTACGTGCAAAAAGTTCTAACCAAGATTTTGTCAAGAAGCAAAAGGTTCAAGCATCCATTGTTCTACATATTTCCAAGATTTCAAGGTGTTCAAGTCTTCCTCTCAAGCATTCAAATTCTCCATTGAAGATCAAGGATTCAAGCTTCCAAGCCTTTGAAGGGATTAGGTTCAAACATTCAAGATTCATCATTCAAACCCTAGATCTAGCCATCATGGTGGTGTGATCTTCCTTCAAGTTCCTTTGTGCATCCTCAAGACTCTTTCATCATCTCTTCAAGGTGGATTTCAAGCATACAATCATGGAGGTTTTTGGTTTCTATTAAGTCCAAGCTTTCACATTTACATACTTACATTTAAATTACAATTGCATATCTATTTAATATCATAGCTTCATTGTTAGATTCAATTCTATTACTTGCTAGCATTCTAGACTTTATTGATTTCAAGGTTAATTCTTAAATCAGTGTTTGATTAAGGCAAACCCCTCCCCCTTCCAACAAACAAATCTATTTTTCTTTTAGGTATAGGTTTGGGACTACGGATTTGGATTCAGATCTAGATACCCTTTTGAATTTTTGTTGGGCTCCATGAATAGATTCTCTGTCAGACCTATGCAAGTCAAGGTTGACATTATTGGGTCAGGGTCAACATTTGTGGATCAAGGTTGACCTTTTTCATAAGACAGTGTTGGATCGCAAAAATATTTCTGGGTTTTGTTCATCTCTGCGCTCTGGTTCTGGATCATACTTTATTTTTTCCATAAATAGAGTACAGACCTTAGAAAATAGCATTCTTTGATCTGCAATACTTTAAGGTTGGTTCTTCTTCCTATCCTTTTCAATTACTATAAGAAAACATATTTACTTAACAATTAACCAAATTTAAGATCTCCCTTTTTACTCTCTTTTCCAAATAGTTGATTCATTTTTGCATTCATCCTTTTTTGGGGTTAATCAACTTGAATCTTCCATTTGTGCATTTGAGGATAGAAGAAGAGTATCTTATCTTCTCCTTAGTCACAATTGCAATATACAATCAACACAATTCAATTAAATTTAAAGAAGGGTTAAGGAAATCAACACTCTTTAATCAAATCAAACAACAATTAACAAACAATCTCCTTACCCTTTTCACCCCTTTACAATCTCTTATTTTTCAATTCAGTATAAAAATATGATTTCATATCATACTAAAAATACTTCCAAAGAATTTATATTTTAGATTGAATTATGTATAATTTTTTTTAATAAGTATTCTGAGTTATATTTCTTGATTCATTAGAATATTTCATATGAGAAAAAAATGTTTGTTTTTTAAATAATGAAAGATATTTTTTAGATTAGAATATATAAATTAGTAACTTGTTTTTCCTATCAGTCGTTTCTTCACATTCTATGATTGGTCATCATAATGAATAATGCATTTGAGAAAAAAATATTTATTTCTATGATAAAAATTAGGAGGTATTTTGTGGATTTAACTATGTGCCTTTGTTTTCTTTATCATCTTTTTAGATCACATTCTATGATCCATCATGAGATTGAATGTTTTTTTTGATAAAAAATTTATGATTTGTATAATATGTAGAAGGTATTTTATCGATTAGAGTATATAAACTTATTTTCTTCTATATATGTGGTTGAGTTAATTGAATATAGAGATGAAGAAACTCTCCAAATTATTGGAAACAAATTGGGAATTTATATAAAACATAAATATAGTCATGGCAAGGCTTCAATAGGGATCTACCTACTTATGGAGCTTTCAAAAAAATTTCCAAATTCCATCTCGATTAGTAGGATATATCATATGATTCACATGATATTGCCTTTTTTGAAGCAGACTCTTCCTAGAGTATGAAGGAAGGCTTTCAGGGGACCCAACCATACAAATGCAACATCAATTGACTCAGATCCATATGTTTCTTGTTCCATCTAGACCTGTGATCATAATTTCACATTGGACCTCTTCTCGAAGGTAGGATTCTATAACGAACCTTTTATTTTAATTAGGGATACAAATACAGGATTTTATAGAGAAAATATATTGGTCTTCCTCTGGGTTTTATATTGGAGAATCATGGGTTACTTTTAAAAAAGAACAAATTCTTCTATCCTGTTATTGGGGGCCCCAATTCCATTAGAACAAAACCTTTGGGATCTTAGGCAACCTAAACTTAGTGAATGTTTGTTTCAACTAACAAACACTAATCTAAGAAGGAATCTAAGTTTTAATCTAAAACCAGAGCTAAATATTGTCATAACACTGGTTCCTAAGGTGTTGCTTCTGAAATAGAATGTAATATCATACTCTGGAATCTCCAAATTGAATCCTCGAGTAGCGAAACAATTACTTACACAATGGTTTAGAGAAGTCCAAGCTGAAATTATATCCGACCTAGTGGATGAAGTAATGGATGAAAACACCTTTCCATCACATATGGGGATGTCTAATGTGATTAATACAACAAAGATAAATAATGTTGTTATTGGACCATAACCAGTGGTAACTAAAAAGCAAGATGATGAAAATATGCGAACTAAAATTAGTGATTTATGAGTTTTGGCAAAGGCAGGTATGGATACTCCACAAAGAAGAAAGACAGACAACAAGGATATTGGATCTTTGAATAATAGTTCTGGAACTAGGAAATCCTCAAGAATCAGAGAAAAGGAACTAAAGAAGATAATTTTTGAGGGGGGAGGTTATCCCAAAAATTCAAAATCAAAGAGTAAGATTAAAGGTGGAGTTATCCCTTTAAAAATTATGGGAAACAAAATAGAAGGGGAGGACTCAATAGAACAACTACATGAGCATCAAGCTCTTAATTCTCCCATATCCCCTTAATTAAAGGCTATTTATGATCCTTTTGGGGGATCAGACCAAAGTAATCAGGGAATTGAGACTATTTCAACTTCTTTCAATGAAAAAATGTTAGATGATGACTATGTTGAAGGGGAAGACATATGGGACTCCATTGAAGGAATGGGCTACTCTTCCTACAAATCACCAGAAGGGCTTCAGTAGTTAATAATAGACAGAGGTGCTTGGGATGAACACACTGCTAAAGATATGGAAAGCGGTGTACACACTTCTAAGGCTGATAACATTGCTCCTCCTCCATCCAGATTAGGCTTTCACAAAACCTCTATGAGTATAAAAAGGGTTGACTATGGTATGGTCAAGAAAAAGTGAAAAGGGAGGAAATCCCAATCTACATTAAGATCTAAAGATGGGGAAGATATAGACCAAGATAAAATTATGGAATATCTAAAAATTGGGAAGGGGAAGTTCCTTCCCAATTCACAATGAAGGTCCTCTCCTGGAATGTTAGGGGCCTCAATGCCCCTAAAAAACAATGACTAATCAAACAATGTATTCTAATGGTGAAACCAGAGTTATTACTTTTTCAAGAAACAAAGATGGACATGGTAGGTCTATCCAATTTCTCCAAAATCATTGGGGACTGGCAGGTACAAGGGTTTGATGCACTAGGCTCCAAAGAAGGTATTGCAATATCATGGAATCCAAGACTTGTCGAAGTCACTAATTTAAAGGAAACAACTAATTGGATGACTAGAGAAATCAAATTCTTATAATCAAATCTTCAGTTCCACATTATAAATGTGTATGGACCCAACACAAGAAGGAGAAAATAGGAAGTTTGGAAAGAGATTAGTGAACATTTTCAGGTTATTAACAAGGAAAACATTATCCTTGGGGGAGACTTTAATGCAATAATACACCTTTCAAAAAATATGGGGGGATCCCAAAGGGAATCTCAATCCCAAACAGATTTTAAAGATTGGTTACAGACAGAAACTCTGATGGAAATGGAACTGGAAAATGGGAAGTTCACATGGAATAACAAAATATTGGCACTTTGTAATATTGCAAAAAAACTTGATAGGTTCTTCTTTAAAGGGGACCTATCTCTATTTCCCTTTGACCTAAAAGCATATATCTCTCCTACTTTAGGATCAGATCACTTTCCCATACAGCTGGAAATTCTAGGAGAAAATAAACCGCGGGATTGCCCTTTTAAATTTAAAAATATGTGGTTGAAAGATAACAATTTCTTGAGTAAAATTACAAAATGGTGGTTGGAATGCAAGCCAATGGGCTCCAAATTATTTTTCTTTGTAGCCAAGTTCAATTATATAAAACATAACTTTCTCATATGGAATAGAACACATTTCAATAACATTTTCTCTATCAAAGAGGAGATAGAATAGAAACTTAAATATTTGAATGAGATTGTTATGAAATTGGGTATGGACAAGATTAGATTTGATCAAGAAAGAGATCTTTTAAGAGATCATGAAGAAATATTAGCTAAGGAAGAAACCAATTGGAGACAGAAGTCTAGAGAAAATTGGCTAGATGCAAGGGACAAGAACACCAAATTCTTTCATAATAGCACAAAAGCTCGCAGAATTGGCAATAGGATTCATCAAATCACAAAGGAAGATGGAACTATCTCTTAGGAGAAAAAAGAAATTCAAATAGAAATGGTCAAATTTTACACAAGGTTACTCAATCAATCTGAGAAATCTCATCTTGAGCCCTAGAATGATCTTCTTAGGGATATTCCACAGCTCATAATAGATTTTGATAATTCTCTTCTCCTTGCCAAATTCTCTGAGAAGGAAATCCAAGATACACTCTCACAAATGGCACGAGACAAATCTCTGGGTCCTGATGGTTTTCCTCCATGCTTCTTTCTACACTGTTGGAACATTTTGGGGAAATAACTTACTGAGGGACTAGAGGCAGGAAGATCTTCAGGTAGATTCTTAACTGAGATTAACAACACTTTTATATCTCTAATTCCTAAAAAGGATAATGCCTCAAGTATGGATGAATTAAGACCAATTTCCTTATGCAATAACTTATATAAAACCTTGTCGAAAGCGTTGGATTCTAGACTTAAACTGGTGTTAAGGAAAATTATTGGAGAGGAACAAATTGGGTTTGTTCCAAGAAGATCAATTTTAGATGGAATAATTATCTCCCAAGAGGCTGTTCACTCAATCCAATGCAATAAGCACCCCAGTATGATAGTGAAATTAGACATTAAGAAATCTTATGATCGGGTGGATTAGATATTTCTATCAAAATGCATGGAGAAGTTTGGTTTTGCTAAAGCATGGATCAATCTTATTTATTATTGTGTTTCCACACCAAAATTCTTCATTCTGAGCAATGGGACTCCAGTGAGCTTCTTTAAGGGAACCAATGGAATTAGATAGGGGGACCCCCTTTCTCCCTTCCTTTTCATTATCATGGTTGAAGCCCTAGGAAGGAGATTCATTAGGAACCAAGAGAAAGGCCTCATCCATGGGGTAGAAACTACTTCTTTGGTCAAAGAAATTACACACCAAAAATTTGCAGACAACATACTTTTGTTTGCTAAAAAAACTAGAACAGAGGCATCACATATGAAAGAGACCCTGGATAAATAATCATTAGCTTCTGGTAAAGAGGCTAACAAAGATAAGTCAACAATCTATTTTTTAAATAAAAAGAAAAAAGTTCAGTAGAATATCCAAAAGGTGTTTAAAATCAGAATTGCCTACTTCCCTTGCCAATATCTTGGAATCCCAATTGACAAAACTTTAAGAACACATGCAGCTTGGAAACCTATTGAAGAAAGAATGGAAAGGAAAATGGATTCTTGTAAATCCAAGTGGTTATCTTGGTCTGGTAGGATGGTTCTAATTAAAGCAACCCTTTCTGCTATTCCTATTTACCTTTTGTCATGCCTTTCCTTTTCAGCTGGATGCTATTGGAACATAGTTAAAAATTTGAGAAAATTCTTTTGGCAAGGTACAAACACTAAAAGAAAGATTAATCTTATTTCCTAGGATAGGATTTGCAAACCTTTGGAGGAAGGGGGTACCAGGATCAAGGATCAGATGAAACAAAATCAGGCATTAGGTGCAAAGCTTTATTACAAAATTTGAAAAGAACCAAATCTCAAATGGGTCAGAATTTTGAGGGGAAAATACTTTCATTCTCTAAACGATGAGAAAGTGATCAGAACTTCCATTCTACCAAGAGGCTCCAGAATTTGGAATTTTATTTACAAATCTAGAGAAGTCATAGAAAATAATACCTCATGGAACATTAAAAATGGGTCGTATGCAAGGTTCTGGGATGATTCTTGGGGAGGGCTTCCTAGTATCAACATGTTGATGGGACAGAACAACATCAGTCAGGTTTGCACCAAGGAATGGGGGCCCCTAGTCAAAGATTATATTGTCAAAAATCCACATAACCCTTTGGATGGATCTTGTAAGTAGAAAGAATTTGATATTCCAAAAATCGATCCAAGTGAACGTAATGCTTTGGTTCAAATTTTACAAGAAAGATCCTCTCTACTCACGGAGGGGAAAGATGAATTAATTTGGAATGGATCCAAAACAAGGGATTATAAGGTTAAATATGGTTACAAAATCATCACTAGCATCTCTTCCCAACTACAATCACAAACTTATAATCAACTATGCTGGAACAAAAATTGTCTCCCCAAAGCACTTATGTTTTCTTGGGCAGCAATTCAAGGTAGGATTCTAATTGCCAATTGGTTCAAGAAAATGTGATATTGTGCGCCCTCCAGATGTGTACTATTCTATAAAGAGGAAGAGGATTCAGATCACCTACTGGTATCTTGCCCCTTTGCAACTGAATGTTGGCAATGGTTATGTGTCGAGCTTGGGTGGTTTTAGGCCCTTCCAAATGACATTCTTTCTCTTTTTTCATCATGGCCTCTGATTTTCAAGGGAAATCTCTGCAGCAACTTATGGATCATTTCCCCTTCTATCCTTATTTGGGAAATATGGAAAGAAAGGAATAGAAGGATTTTTCAAAAATTTTCCTTGGAAAATACATCCATTCAAAGTAGAATTCAAGCATCCATTGTGGAAGTTTTGAATTGTAGAATACAATTACAAAGTGAGAAACATAAATTGTATACAAGCTGGGATGATCTAATGATTAAGAATTGGTTTGGATTAAAACTTCTTGCAGTAATAGGGATTGGTGCCAAAGCTAAAGCATGCTTAAGGGAAAATTGTACATGGCAACCTCATGCTCCTGGATGGAGCAAGCTAAATTTTGATGGTGCTTCCAAAGGTAATCCAGGACCTTCCAGTGCTGGATGCATTATTCATTCCCCTGAGGGATATTTGATTGCACACTAAGCATGCCCACTAGAAAGGGGTACTAGTAACATGGCAGAATTCAAAGCTCTTCTCCATGGTCTATCATTGGCTTTGGAATTAGGCATTGAAAACTTGGAAATTGAAGGTGACTCATTGATAACTATAAATGCAATTAGAACTGGCTTGATACACAATTGGAAACTTCAATCAATTTTAGAGGTGATTCTAAATCTAACTAAGAAATTTGAATTTATAACGGTCAATCACATCTTTCAGGAGGGGAATGTGTTGGTAGATGACTTGGCCAATAAAGCATCATTTGGGGAATGTGTTAAAGTTATTTGTTAACTCCTTTTAAAGTTTAGGTCATTTCATCAAACTACTCCCACGGGAAAAGTGTTCATTGTTTTGAATTGACAATCCCAACTGACCATTCTGAAGCTGAATTTATGGGAAAATATTTTGCTCATCTCTCTGTCATATAGATGGAACATTTTTCTTACAACACATCTCTCTGCTTGACAGGAAATGCATTTCCATACTTCCTTACGTAAAATCCCCTCCTTTATGAAAATGAAATGACAGGTATTTCTCTCTGCAAGGACATTACTTGCAATTGTAGGATTATTTTATATTCTTCCACTTGCAACTTCTTGCAACAAGGCCCTCAATGCGAAAGGAAACTAAGGGCACACTATCAGGGTGGCAGTGATTATTCTTCCACTTTCTCTCTTAAGTATGCCATCATTTATGCTCTTGTAAACCACAGAAGTTTGTAGCATAACAGCTCTGGCCTTTTTCTTGACTCCAGTTTTAGCTTTCTCATAATGGACTCCCCAATAAAATTCAGAGCAACTATTGAGCAATGGGTCTTTGATGAGCCAATCTCACACAATCACCTTGGAGAATTTTGCATGTACCAGCACCCTCTGGTCTTTCATGCGGTAAGAAAGGTACTGGGCTTCAATTTTCTAAATACCAATCATAGATATAGGGTGCTCTCAGATATTTGTGCTAGTTTCTTGGCAAGCCTCCTTGTTGTCAGAACCCATAAGAATCATGTTGAAGAAATATGCGATAGGATTTTATTTAATAAATTCATTATGGATTTGCATAATGTGGGTGATACCACAATAGTGGGTTACACTTTTTTGCCTAAACAGACATTGAAGTCTACATTTTGAGAAAAAAATTGACATTTAGATGCATATTGTCGTTAAATTGTTTGAAATCAGAAGATGAATTAAACTAGAGTATTTTAGGATTTTCTGTCCAGATTCTAAATATTTATTTTTTATTTTTTTTAATTGATTTTAATGGTTTTTTTTCTCCCACTAAAACTGCTATGTTGCTAAAAATGTCTTTTTCAAAAACTTACAATGACTTTGTACAACATAACTTTTTTTCTAAAATGGATATCAATGTGCTTCTTTTGAATTTGGTTTTGTAACATCCATTCGAAGGGCATGCAATTGGTTTGATGACATTATCATGATTATTGCATATTTTATGAACATTTGAAGTAGAGTCAACCATAATTTTGACATAGCTTGACTGCGTAGCTGATAACTTGTGTATTTATCGAAATTCAAATATTTTTTTTTTATAGAAAGAAGACTTGAAACCAGAGGGCACTGTTATTTTTCAATTTTTTTTTTCTATTTTCTACTATTTTTCATTGAATGTCAAACTTGGAAGTTTATATTTAATAAAAAACCTACATCTGATGCATGTCAAAATGCATTGACCTAATTAATTCAAAATTTTTCAAATCTATATTCGTTAGAAATCTCGTTCAGAGTACTTGTGTGATGCAAAAGGAGGTGTCCCTATTCTTCCATTTGAGCCCTGCGCTTGAGCCCTGAAGCCATGAAAACTTCATATTGTTGTTAGCCTTTGTAGATGACATCATTTTTGGGGGTTTTGATCAAAAATAATTAGTTTCGACCGAAAATACTTTCTATCAAAAGTAGTTTCATGATTTGGCTTTTCCCCAATGTTTAGCAAAGCACTTTCGATAGAAAGTGTTCAGTTTCTATAAAAAGTCAAAGATGACTTTCGATAGAAACCTATGTCAGCCTCTTTGGTGTCATTTCGGGTTCAGAATGATTACATATAAATAAATATATTTTTTTGTCATCTTGTTAACTTGAAAGTCGCAAAATACTTCACAATTTGGAAAAAGAAGACAATTCTACAACTTGTGATGGGAAATAAAAAGAGAAGGCTAAATAAGAGTGCATGACATTATTCAGAAGATACTGAACACAGACTATGTGAAGAAGCTCAGGAAAGATATTATCAGAATAAACAAGGTACATTTCTATATCTCTTTATCTCTCTCTTTTTCCATATTTTAAGTTGATGCTTATGAATTCTCTTAATGAAACATGTAAGCATGATATTGCAATACCTAATTATATCTTTGCATGCAGGAAATTCTCAAGAAGCACAACCTTATGAAGTTGGAGAAGGGTTATCGCAAGGTGAACAAGCCCAACCTTT
>MU225789.1:507277-525497 GCA_018584345.1 Thuja plicata
AGACACAACTCTTATTACAAATTATTTTGAAAAAATAATAAACTAACTAAAAAATAACTACCTGACTTTCGGATTTGGCTTTGGTCAAAAATCCAATACACCTCATGAAAAGTTATTATTTCTGCTTGAGATAGGAAATTTGATTTCCCGGACTAGGTCATTTTTAGAGTTTTAGAATTTGACCATCTTTATCCTCTATCAAAATCTTCTTTGTAGCAGGTCTAAATTCTAGCATTTTCTGAAGGATTCAATTAGTTAGTTCTATTTATTTGTGCCATAAAGCTTCCTTCCTTTGATATTTTTTAGTATAGAGAAACATGCTTCTTGATAATTGATTGAGACTTCTAAATTATCAAAATTTAGGGTACCACCAGTGGCTCTTTCTCGGGACGTATGCTCCGTATGAGCATAGTGAGATTGTAGCTATCTCTAGAGAAGAAGACCAAATATCCACATTTAATCTGATGCAAAGTGATTTGGTTCTCATCTTTAATATTTATCTTTATACCAATAGGCTCATGAAGAAATTTCATAGGAACTTTCAATTGGGTGGCCCCAGGCCCCTAAAAAAATGAACACTTCTTCTTTCCTCTATCGAATACATAATTTTGATCACGTAATACTTTGGATCTCCCAAATACGATGCCACCACTCTCATGGGAAACATTCATTTCTTTATTAACATGCTTTGACTTTTCATTTACCTTTAGAAAAGTCAACAAGTGCACTCTAGTCCTTGCCAAATAGAAGATCCCCATACATTTGATCAACCCTACAAGTAACTAGATTAAGCTCTTCTATTTGGATTCCTTTGCGTACACAATCCTCCATATACTCAAGATGTTGTTTCTTTTCACAAAAAGGATTTGGAGATAACTGACATTCAGGAACTTCCTTCTTATCAAGAATTTGATCAAATAGGATACTCAGATAATTTTTAGAACTAATCTTCAACACATTCTCCTCATTATGTCTATTTGATTCCATCTCATCTTCACATGTTTGGTACAACTTATGCTCATAGGATGAAATAATGCATGTCTCACTTTCTGAATACACTTCCCCATACATATTTTGAGTTTCATTATCTTCAAAATGATCACTATGCTCACTACCTTTATCATGATGTTGATGGACTTGATTGTATATAAAATATTCTTCAAATAATGGATTCAAGGATATAGAGAACTTGGGCATATCTCCATTAGAGATTTCATCTGAAACTTCTTTGTGTTCATATGTTGTATGTTTTTCTATTTCATCTTCATTATTTGATTCTTGAAATTTAGCATCTTCTTCATCTGGTACCCCCTGAGTATGTACTGATCCATCAACTTGCTTATCATGGTGCATTGAGAAAAAAATTTGACCACTCTTCTCAACATGTTTTTGATATTCCATGTCTATTAAATATGATATTTATTCTGTACTAAGAAGATCTTTTTCCTCATCATCATGGTCATTGATACATGTTTCCATGCAAATATCACTAAGTACAGATTCTACTTCAATTTGATCAGAATTTTCTTCCTGTATGTCATCATTCTTTTCTTCCCTCAATACTTCACATATTTTCTCAAGAAAAGCTAGTAGTTAAGAATCATGGTAGATTCCTAACTCACAAAGTTTATCCATTAATTACCTTCCTAGAGGCCTGATATCTGAAGGTATTTCCTGATAGATCTTTATCATTCTCATAAACAAATGTAGTGCAGGTTCACCTCTATATCTTTCCAAACTAAATAATATATCCAAAGGGGACATGTGAGATTCTTCCTCCAAAATATAATTTGGCTCTCTTTCCTATTCATATAACATGTCTTTTTCATAACACATGTTTTCTTCTTCATCACTGGCATCATGAAATATATCAAGAAACCAATGCTCAAACTGTCTCCATGATGAGATGGATTATGTGGGTAGTGATTCATATACTTGTCTGGAATTGTATTTTAACGTCCTGACAAATAGTCTCATCACCTGATCCTCTATAGAAACCTCATAATCTTCTATGAATGTATAAAATGCATCCAAGTGTTGTAGTGTCAATTCATCCCATTCTCCATGGAACTTTGGTAGAAGTTGTGAAATTTTAGGGGATAATTTATTTGGGATGCATTGAAATCTCCTAAGATCGAATGGCCTGATACCATATGGAATAAAAGGATTTCTATGAAATAATGGATACATTTGAAAAAAAAATCCACCATCTCCTTCTGAGTCTTCTCCCTCACTAGAGTCACTGACTGAAATGTTTTTTTCAATAGAGTCACCACCTTCTTATCAGAAGGAAAATACTTACTGTCTTCTAAGTTCTTTTCTCCCAGTAGAGTCCTAAATATATCACCAGAGCTTCTAGGTAAAATATAAAAAAATGTTCTTTTGAACAAGTCCCCAACAAAGTTACCAATTTTTTGATGCCCAAAAATGCTAAATTGGATTTCCTATGGACTTGCCAATCCAATGCTTGGAAACCCAAGTGATTTGGCCAACTAACAAGTCACAACCAAAGCAAGGTTGGAACTTCTGCAATTCTGGCTCTGTAAAACAAAGGCTGGTAGGCCTATACCTTGACTTATCCTTCAAGTTACAAGGATTTTTATAGATGATAAGAAACACTTCAACCTTATCTCTCAAGTATGGGAAGGAACTTGAAAGAAATCTAACTGAAAGCAATATATCATGAACTGTAAACTGAAATACTTTAAGTAATTGAAAGAATGTTTAGTAAGTGTGTATGTAATTTGAAATGAATAGATAGATAAGATATCTTAAAACTATAAATAATGAACTGAATAACTATAATCCAAATAATGATTAGACCAGTGCCTTATTCTACCATGGGCAATAGAGTCAAGATCATTCAAATTTTATGTTCAACCTCAAAGACTATTTTACAAGAAAAATTATCACTTCAAAGGTGTTATGAAATGTACATGCAACCTAAAGCAAATTCAGAGATATTTCAAAAGGGTAATACTTCTCAAATAACAAAGCAATTGAATAAGGCCTCAATCAACAGAATTTAACCATGCAAAATGAGAAAACCAATTGAAAATATAGACTAAGAATCAAATAAGGAATCACGCACATAAAACTATCACTTTGAAGAAGTTATATTGGTTTATCTGAGGGACTAATTGTAAAATGATAATTAAACTATTACACATGTGAAAGAAAAAAGACTTATCTTTATTAATTTTAAAAAAATAGTACATCCAGGTCCATGTTATACTTGTTGATTAAAAACTATCCAAATATGTGAAATTTTATTATATTGTATTCTCTTCTCTTTACAGTTTACATTATGTATGTATATGTGTTTTAGTGGCTTTCACACCTCTTTAGGGTGAAAAGACACAACTCTTATTACAAATTATTTTGAAAAAATAATAAACTAGAACTAAAAAATAACTACTTGACTTTCCGATTTGGTTTTGGTCAAAATTCTAAAACACCTCGTGAAAAGTTAATATTTCTACTGGAGATAGGAAATTTGATTTCCCAAACTAAGTCATTTTTAGATTTATAAAATTAGACCATCTTTATCCTCTGTCAAAATCATCTTTGTAGCACGACTAAATTCCAGCATTTTCTGAAGGCTTCGATTAGTTAGTTCTATTTATTTGTGTCATAAAGCTTCCTTCCTTTGATATTTTTTAGTATGGAGAAACATGCTTCTTGATAATTGATTGGGACTTCTAAATTATCATTATTTAGGGTACCACCAAGGGGATGAGTGAATCAGTTACTCAAAAACAAATCCGTTGTCTCTTAGATGTTTTAAATACTTTAACACTATTACTCAGTTAATTAAGATATTCTTATGTAACTCGGGTATCAAAGTGATCTTTATAATATCCAATGCAATTATACATTTAGAGATTTAAGTGCAGAAACATAAAGCATGAAATAAATACCATATACATAGGTGACACCAAGATTTAATGTGGAAACCCAATATGCGAAAAACCACCAATGTAACTAGTTACTACTTTTCACTCTTCTGAAGTGAGCCCTGTTAGGAGCCAACCCTGTTAAAGGTTACAATAAAACATTGTTAGGTGTGACCTTGTTAAAAGATTTAATCACCTTGTGAGGAGTGGCCTTGTTAGAGGTCTTCAACACTTCAATATAGAAATGCTACCTTGTGAGAGGATTTACAAAAAGACTGTTAAGTCTTCTCTATTAAGAGATTTTAGATCATTGCTACAATTGTTAGAAAGTAACAATGAATTGACCTATATGCGTAAGCAACTATCTTTGCTAATTCAGATCTCTATTATGATTATAACTAGATCCTTGATGATTAGATGTTCTATTGCAGTTATGAGTGATCAGTAATCAATCAGAATCCTGTCTGATTTTGCCTTCACTCTTAATATCACTGAATTCCACACTTCTTCTTTCTCTTCTTGCTATCACCTTACACACATTCAATCCAAACTTGACCTTTCATTTATATGGTATGCCCTGTCAAGTCGGCTTGAATATACTTCTAATAATAAATCATAATTATGTCAGCCTCATATAACCAATTAATTATAGAATATAAATCACTGTTAGTCGGCTGCCACTGAATGCCCGACCAAGACTGAAATGCTTGAGTGACTCAATCAACACTGAACTTCCTTCAATGCCCAACTAAACTCGGTCAACACTAAATAAATCATTATATTCACCAACTGTTCTCGGTCTGAATGTAGATATGTGTGTAACATCACTATATAAGTGTAAATACATGTGTAACATCAATGACAATACACAATTGAATAATTGTCTTCAACAATCTTTATACTTTTCAGTGGTATGTTGCAACTTGTCATCACTTTTTCATGGATATCCTTCATTACTTCCATAAATTCCTCTACTAATGCACTTGTTTTCTCCATATCCTTCACATCTCTGAGTTCTAGCACACTTGTAGGGTGAACACCATACATAATTTGGAAAGGAGACAAACTAGTACTCCTATTGACTGAATCATTGTATGAGAATTCTTCTTGGGAAAGTATGGTATCCCAAGTGACTTTTGGTTCTTGAGTTAAATATCTCAAAAGGTTTGCAAGAGACCTATTGATTAATTCTGCTTGACCATTAGACTGTGGATGATATGTAAATGATAGAGACATTTTTTTCCCAACTTTCTCCATAGTTTTCTCCAAAAATGTCCCAAAAACTTAGGGTCACTATCAGATATGATTGACAAGGGTAAGCCATGAAGTCTAACAACTTCCTTAAAGAATAACCCTACTATGCGAGATGCATCATGAGTTTTTCTACATGGCATAAAGTGTGCCATTTTAGAAAACCTATCTACCACCACATAGATACTATCAAATCTAGATTTGGTCTTAGGTAGACCTAGGACAAAGTCCATACTTACTGAATCCCATGACTTTGAAGGGATAGGAAATGGAGTTGTCACGGGTTTGAATCTGTCTCCACAATCTCGTGTGAATGCGGGGGGGGTTAGTAGCATCAATTTGAAATGGGGAAAAGATAAATCAAATAAACTACTAAGAACAAAACTACGAATAGTAAAATGACAATAAATAAAGGAGGAATACAAATAAATGCAAACCAACAAAGATCAAATCTTTGATTGTCTCTCTCTACTCCTTTTGAAATTCTATTTGTATAGTGCTTAGTATTGGTGTGGGAAATGTCTATGGAATGAGAGCATCGAGAATATGATATCGAATCTGTGATCACAAGAAGGCTTGATGCTTGAACCAATCTGACAGAGTAATGGCTCACATGAGCTTGAAAGCCTAGGTCCTTCAAATGGTTATGAAGGGCTAATTATATTGAATATGGAAATGAGATGAATGGTTGAGATCAAAAGGAACTAGAGAAGCCTTCAGTAAAATCCACCTCTTCAACTTGGAGAGAGCAGATAAAGTTTAGTTAACTGAACAATTGATTATGAATTACCTTTTGAACTGAAGAAGGATTTAAGTGAATATTTAATTTATTTTTATAATTAAAGTATTCAACATGTGAGATAATTGAATTTTTTTTGGTTTAGAATTGAATTATTGAAAGAAATTAAATTAATTTAATTAGAAGAATTAGTTAATAATTTTAAATATTTTAATTTAAACTTTAGGAAATTAAATTTAATTAATAAATGAAGATTAATCAATTAATGTTAATTAATTAAATAAAATTAATTATTTAATTAATTTTGGGGATTTGATTATATGATTTGGGGAAATGAAATTAAAAGAAAATAGATGATTAAAAAACCATTAATTAATAGATGAAAATTAGTGCTTTTAATGTAAATTTGAATGTCTATCCATTTTAGGGTGTCTACATTTGCCCCTCTTTGATGCATTGTGACTTGTCACAGTGTGTCAAAGATTCTCTATTTTGAGCTTGCCCCAACTTGCCTTAGCAATAATAGGTGTATTTATCCCCCCTCAAAAAATTTGAACAAAAAGTCACGATATGAGTGTTAATTTGTTGATACTGCAAAATGATTACATGTTTAGCTGATTACTCATGAAAATACTTCAATATGCCCCTGATATTGATGTTTTCATTTTCCAAGGTCCATGAAGATAAAATTGAGGTCCTTGAGGAATTAGGGTTTTTTGGAACCCTTATAAATAGCTTGGAGAGTCATTCATTTGTCACTTTGCACTCTTGGAGCTCTGGTAATCTAGTGAGTTTTGTTCATAGTTTTCTTTTCTTTCTGTGTTGTTATTGGAGCTATGTTAGGCCTTCTAGGGTTCGTACCTGTATCTGATTAGGTCTGGAATTTTTGTCATCCAACTGGCTAAGGACGTCCGGTGATTTGCACTTTCCTTGTGTAATTAATGCTATCATTTATTGCATTTCAAAAAAGTTGTTTTTTTGAAATTATTTTTATTGTCCCACAATAGGCCTCAATTTTTCTATAATTGCAGTTTAGATGCCACAATTTCCAATTGCATTTTGCAATCAATAAAGATACCAAAATTGCTGGTGTTTATTATTGCAATTGCATGAAAAGTGCTACAATTGTCGATTAGTTACCGCAATTACTACAAAGGTACTGCAAATGTGTTAAGAATGCCACAATCACTTTGTTTATATTTTTTTTCTGCATTTTTAGTTTGCTGATACTTTTGTTTCTGTCTTGATACTGATGATTGACATTTTTTTTGTTTACTAGTTCATTGGGACAATTCTACACGGTCGTGAGTCCAGACCTTTCAGGTTAGTATACGGTTTCCAGTTCTCTAAGGATGAGAGAGATATTTTGAGACATGTAGGTTTATACTAGATTTTCTATATGCTTGAGATCACGACCAATAGGGGTCTAATCTCTCCTCTCTTAGAGAGATGGAATTCTGATATGCATAGAAGTGGCTAAGAAGCACAAGATTAAAATTTTGAGGGTCTTTGGGGATTCCTGATTAGTTGTGTCACATGTCATATCTTTATATGCTTCCAAAAATAAATGGTTCAAGCAATACAAGCATGTAGTATGGGAAAAATAGATTTTTTTTATGCTTTTTCAATTGAGTGGGTAGAAAGGTCAAAGAATATTATGGAAGATTTTCAAGAAAATGTTGCTATGAAAAAAAATCATCTAACATTGACTGCAATTTTCCTAATAGAAACAAATTCTAGGCCTTCCATTCCTGATAATATTTATAATTGGAAAGTATTTGAAGATGGTAATGATATTCTAAAATTGATTTGAGTATGTGTGGATAATTATGAGGGTCATAATATTGATTGTAATGCATTGGTGGAAGTAGTGAATGGGAAAGTAGTGATAGTTTGTAGTGAAATTGTTCAGTTAACTACAAATACAATTCCACAGGGTCTAGTAGAGTTAGAGGGTATCTTTGATGATAATGAAAATAAATTACACTACAAATCCTCTGCTAAATTGGAATATTTAGGAGAAATAAATTTAGGCTCTAAGTTTGCCCCTAAGATTGTGTACTTGCGAAAAACATTGGCCCCCATATTAGAACAAATTTGATAAATCTACTGAGAAAATGCAAGTATGTTTTTGCTTGGTCTTATGAGGATCTGAAAACATATAGAGAGGATTTTTTTCAACATGAGATTCCTATGAAACTTGATGCCGAGCCTTTCAGACAAAATAATAGACCCATTAATCCAACTTTAGCCCCAAAGATGCAGCAAGAGTTGATGAAATTTAGAGATGCTGGAATTATTAAGCCTATTAGGCATTCCTCTTGGGTTTCCAACTTAGTTCCGGTAAGGAAAAAGAATGGGGATATTAGACTATGTGTGGATTTTAGAAATTTGAATGTCGCATATTTCAAATATAACTATTCTTTCCATAAAATGGAAGCAATTTTGCATAAGGTAACCGGGTGTGATTTACTGTCCATGATAGGTGATTTATCTTGATACAATAGAGTAAAGGTAAATGAATCTGAACATTATAAGACAACTTTTACTACTCCATGGGGAACATATTTATATGAAAGGATTCCATTTGGTTTAACTAACGCAAGTGCTAAATTCTAGAGGGAAATAGATGTAGCCTTTAAAGAATTTATTAATGTTATCATGGTAGTTTATTATGATGATATAAATGCTTATTTTGAAGATGCATGTGCTCATTTCAAACACTTATAAAAAATATTTTGTAAATCCTTGAACTATGGTGTACCATTGAATCCTAAGAAATGCCAATTTGCAGTTACTAAAGGCAAATTTCTTGGACATATTGTGTCTAGAGAGGGAGTTAGAACTGATCCTGAAAGGGTCATTACTATTGATAAAGTTCCTTTTCCTAAAAATATCAAATGAGTACAATCATTCTTGGGTAAGATTAAATTTGTTCTAGAAAAATTATTGCTAACATTACTGAGATTGTGAAGCCTATTGTAAAAATGCTAAAATTGAATGGGATGATGAGGCTAAGGAGGCATCTACTAAGATTAAAAATTCTATTCAAGAGACACCAATTTTGGAATCCCCTTATTATAAGAAACCATTCAAGTTTTCTTTTATTTTATGTCTTCTCATACTATAGCAACAGTTCTTTTATAGAAGGATAGTAAAGGGTATGAACTGTTAGACTTGAGATCAGATTATTGAGGGGGGGGGGGGGGGGGGGGGGGGGGGNGCGGGTTAATCGATAATCTACCAATAAATACAAATTATCAACTTCTTGAACTTAAAATTAAATTCACGATATTAACCTTAATTACACCAAATGCAAATCATAAACATGCTAGATCATCCACAAATTTGACACAGATTTATCTCGTAGAAACAAAAAGAGGGAAAAAATAACAGTGGGGATTAGTACCTGTTGAGATGACTTTGGTGAGCGGGTCTTCCAGTAGTCATAAGTTGTCATTGGGTACTGGGGTATCGACCAACTCCACCTGCAAAGGTTATCCAAGGAAACGAGATTCCCTGGACCTCCAAGCACCTGAGATTCAGTTCTTGATGATGCGGGGTTCAGTTGGGAGATGTGACTATTTTTGAGGGGATAGCTAGTTTCTTCAACTCATTCTCTCTGGGGATTCAGGAAGGTGGGGTTCCTCCAAGCATTTTACACTTAGCAAATAAATTGAAAAAGATCCTGTAGAGTTAGGATTATTTCATCTACCTATAGTTATGTTTAAACATTCAATACATCAATAATGCTCTGATATACTACACTAAATATTGAAGAAATACACAACCATCAGTTCATATTTGATCAGTAGCCAGGGAAAGGAGGTCGTTAATTTACTTTAAGTATCAGAGAAGAAGAAATGAAGAACATTAAACATAAAATACCGTTAACTTAGAAGACAAAGTGCCAACAACGTCATTGCAAGAACCATCTCTTCTTCATTAATATTCCTTCCAGTAAGCACTGGTGTGTGATACAATGGTGGCTCCAAGGGAGCATCTAACTACTGAAACCTTAAAGACCAAGGAGCATTGAGCTCTGCAACAAAAATAAAAATATTGCTTCTCTATTGCTATGGACTACAAAATAATAAATTTCTCCAACCCTTGGAAAAGGGATGGAATTTCTATTTATACATATTTACATCTAACCCTAACCATAATTTACATTATACTATCCAATAGAATATATTATCTGGTGACCGGTACTACCTGCGCCACCCTACAAAAGGCCTTGAGACGAATAGGCTTGACATGTCAGAAGAACAAGACAAGAAGATGGAGTGGAAGAATCGGCCTTGAGAAGAGAGATGAGAAAGAGAAGGAAGAAATATGATCCCCTAGGGATTGAGGCTACATTCCTCATAAATGAGAAATGCGGTGCCCTATCTCCAATGCGCCAGTTGTACACCTAAAGTGGTGCCTCAAGAAGACCATCTATTAGAAAGCCCATTGTTGATCCGACGTGCCTTGATGTAGCTATCTACCCTATGACAACCTTGGAAAACCTTTATTAACTATTTGAAAGTGACTGGTTAGCCTTGGGGACCGGGACATAGATCACCGAAAGAATACAAAAATGTATGATCTGGGACTCTGGGATCTGGGAACTTATGTTTCAAAAGAATAAAGAATATAAAATGCTTGGGTTTTCTCTGGTCCCTGGAGAATCTTTATTGTTGCTTATTGTTATTAAAGGTTTGGAGGAGGTGGGTGATTCCATCCTCATCAATCTCTTTGAGGCCAGACCGCTGGTACTTAGCCACCTGGACTTGTTCTCCTAGCTCCAGAACATTCTCCTTTAATTTATCAGCCATTTTCACCGCATTATGACCACTAAGGATCATACGAGTCAATCTCACCATTTGAGTTCCATCCACTCCCTCCAGGGATTGATATCTTGACTCCATTAATTCATCAAACTTCCCCAAAATGTATTCCTCCAGCGTGCATGTGTCAGTGCTGAACAGGTCAGCTCTAGAAACCTTTGTGACAAATGCCTTATACAAATTTGAAGAATACTAGATCGAGTTGACCTTATCTTGTAGAGTCCCTACCAGTTTCTTAAGCACCTCCAATGTGAGGTCAAGTTTGGAGTGTTGGGTCCTCACAAAATCAAATGATTCTTCCCCTAGAATCCCAGACTCAGAGACCATTTCCTCCCCAATTCCGAGCAGTTCCTCAAATTCTACCTTCCATGCTTCATAGTTTTCTATGTCACCCTCCCATATGTTGATAATAGTTTCTGCCTGATGCAGAAGGTGGTGGGCCATATACAACTCTGGGAGGGTGGATACCAGGAAATGCCAGGTGTTTTGTATCTACAGAGTGACCCACTCATCAACTTCTTGGGCCTTCTTCTTCATTTCTCACAAGGAGTCTATGTCACTCTATGGTGGTGGTTCATCAGATGTGGAGGCCTCCAGAGGAATGGTGCTGATAGGCCAGGCTAGCTTAGTTAGCAAGCCCATGAGGTTTGCAGTTTTTTCCTTTTCTGTCTTGAGCCTTTGGGCCTCCTTTTCATATTGGGCCTCCACTGCCTTGGCTGCTTCTTTCAACAGGTCTACTTCACCCTATTTTCCCCTCTTCCCCAGTGATATCTCTATGATATTGTAATCTCAAGCCTCAGCGGTTGCCTCATCAGTATCTGGGGGAGGTGTTGCTACAACTACAACAGTTTCTCCGCTCAGCCTGGTTCAAAGAGTATGAACTTTCTAGGCTTTCTTTGCCTAAGTCATCATCTTGACCAAGGAGAGATGAGCTTTGGGAGTCAGCGGAGCCTTTCTCTTCTTGGTTTCTAGCAAACACTGTTGTAGCAGGGGTGGCTTATTAGCCAAAGTTTGTTCCTTGGGTTCTTCCCTGGTATCTCATCATTGTTCCTCTTCAGTGGTGTGGGTCTCGCCTTACTCCCTCTTTGCATCTTTTGACTCATCTATGACATTTCCCCCGGTTAAGTTTATTTCTTCAGCCCTGTTATCTATATCTTCTGCTTCATCTGGGCCTTCATTAGCTGCCCTGAGGGTTTCTTCTTCTTGTCACTCTTCTTCTTCCTCAGCCTCTAGCACTGGGACTTCTTCTTCTACTAGTACATCTTTTGGCAATGGGGGAGGTATCAGGCCAAGATTCAGTGTTTGGGCTGCAATTATTACCTACCCAAATGATGTTTCGGGGAGAGGCATTTGGAACATAGCGGTAGGGGTTACGGTTGCTCCTGAAGGTCTGGTTCCCCTAGCAGATGCCATTTGTTCATTTTTCCTTTGTAGATCCCCTCCCATGTTCTATATCTCTAGGACCTCAGAGACAAATTCTTGTTCTATTTCCTTTTCTTCCTCCATCTTTTCTTCCTAATCCTGCATAGGTTCTTTTTCCAAAGCCTCTTCCTGTGTTGGGACTTCAGCCTCTATTTGCTTGATGTCCCCGTGTAGATTCCCAAACTCATCGGTCACAAAAACATCATTGAATTCTTCCTATGGAGGAGAGTTGGATAGGACATCAGTAGGCTCTTATTCCCTTTCCAGTTCTAGGGAGTCAGAGGACAGGATCTCAACTTGTGGGATCTGGGGCATCCCCAACTTTGGCTCTGCCTTAGGCTTTTGGTTAAGCCTCTTCTTTCTCTTAGTGACTAAGGGTGGGCCCACTTCCCTTAGTAATGCTTTCTTTTCTGGATCTACCCCTATTGCCTTAATCATCAGGGCTGCTAATGAAGGGAAGAAGGGGGGATGAATTGGTCTGGTCATGAGTACCGGAGTAGCCTACCACTTGATTAAATTCTCCTTCATTTGTTGGGAGGCTACCACTGATTTCTTTATTTTCTCCTTTATTGATATTTCTTGCCTAGTTGGAGTTTCCATTATTCCTTTTCCTTTTCCTTTATCCCCTCCCTGTGAAGAAGTCCAGGCCCCCGGGGTTAACTTTTGTATTGGCTGGGTAGCTCGGTGGACACTCCCAGGGCACACCTTCTTAAAATAGGCGTGGCTTTGTTCGACCAAATTTTGGGTGAACTCTTCAATAGTGGGTCCCTCCTGGGCATCCCAGTCTACTAGTGGAGGGTCAACTTATCAATCCCCTTTACTCTGTACCGGGGATCTTTTATGGAGCCAGTGTCTGAGAAGTCCTCCAGGAATCTCTAGAGCTTCAATCTTTCCATCATCCCTATGGTCATTCTGACGTAGTGCCAACCCCAGACCTCCATGTCATCTTAGAAATATTTCCAAAATTCTTCCATGTGGTATTGATGGGGCTCTAATGCCCAAGGAAGTGTGGTCACAATCTTGCCATGCAGATCAAAGTGCTTTCGCGCTAAGTAAAATTCTACCAAGTTATAGCTCTTAAGCTCATTATCTGCTTCTTTGGTGGCGGCTAGACTGCATGAATAATTCCCACAAGTGATTGGGAATGGGATTTTCATCACCTTCTTCAGGCCAAAGAATGCATGCAACTCCAGGATTTGCCTACAATACACCAAGAGAATTATCTTCTCCCCACAGTGTTTGGGAAACAAATGGGGTTTCCCAGAGAAGCCGGTTACCCTTATGTATGTATGCTTTTGTAATTGTATATAGTAATGGCCATAACTCTAGACAAAATTCATCGCCTCTATAGACAGGTATTATCCTACATCCCGGGTGGGTGTGAGTAGGTGGTAGTAAACAAAGGCGTCGTTTACTCGGCAAAAACTAGGGAAACTATCCTCCCATTGAATCTGGGGAAAATGGTCCAAAGGGACCTTATGACTAGGAGCTATCCTAAGTATTCCATCGGTGAGTAGTCCATTAGTGTGGGGTCATTGCTATGCCAGGGCCCAGAGAACATAAGAAGTCGTATAAAACTTCTTCTTTTGGGCCAATTGGAGGAATTGGGAGTCCACGTGGTTTGAAATTATAACAGTCCGGTCAAAATACTCTATGCCTATGCTGATACCAAGAAGGAAATAATACATCCACCCAGAGAATTCTCAGGCATGTTTTTTTCAGTAAACCCAACATAATGCTATCATCACCATCTGGATGCTTTCTTTGAATTCAGACTGGGGGATCTCTATTTTCATCCTCCTAGGATCCCTCTTCAGGACCTTGAGCCAATGATTGTTCATATATATATGGGCCGCCTCCTCCAAATTCTTGAATTGTGCCAAGGCATCTAATTTGGTGACCATAGTTGGCTTGTCAAATTGACGGATTCCCAAGCCCATCTAGAAGGTATCAGGGTCGAGGGACACCATGGGAGTAGGATACCTTGTTGGCTCTGGGGATGCGAGCATAACAACCTAGACAGATGTGTTGTAGTGAGCTATAATTGTAATAATAATCTCTGGTGACTGCACCGAGCATGGGAAGCAAGCTACCTTAAGGATCCTAGAATTCTGGATTTGAATGGCCAATGGATCTCTAGCCTGGCGCTGAATGTACATCATTTTTACCAAGGCCTGCATCTCGGGCCATGTCCCAAAACTGGTGTTGGTAATGAACTAGACCTTGGAGTCAATCTTTGAGCCCATGATAATGATGTCCTTCACATATTTCATGCTTTTGGGCAGCTTCTCCAGAGCTTTCTCTATTTTGGACCAAACAGCTGCTCTAGTAACTGCCGTAGAAGGAAGTTCCAAACTTCTGGGTGGTGAAGATGTGGAAGCTTCAAACATGTTGAATTTATGTTGTCTCCAAAAACTACAGGGCAAGGTGACCATTAGAATGTATAAAAAAATATTATTCTGGGGTCCGGATATCTTACCACTACAACGCTTACTTCCCTGAAAGGTTAGCTTAGTTCAAAAATCCTAGAAAATATATATATTTTGCAAACTTGGAAATTTAACCAATATCTGGGCTCGAGGGTCTCATCACACTTAGTGAAGGTAAGACATAGGTTGAGTGATGGAAAGAGACCTGGGGTCTAGAGAACTAACCATTGGAAGGTGTGCACAAAAAGTGAGCTGTCAGACACACGTGGATGCCACATGGGTATGCAATAAATGAAAGTTATAGCGACGGTGGCGGAGCCAACTGTCTAAATGCATGAAAAGAAAAGGCCACTTAGACAAATTTAAATGTGTGCATGGGACATAAATGAATAGTAGTCTGGTTAATGGAGGAGAGATAAAACCACCTAGTTGAAACCGGTCGAGAGCCGAGTTTCAACCAGGCGGTTTTCCGCACAGAGCGAGCTTGCAAATTAGAAACTAGAAACAAATGTGGCATGATGAGCTCGATAGACTACCAAGTAGATATACATAGAATATACACTATACATGATAGAGCCAAAGGGGATATACATGTAGATCAGATGGATATACAATAATATACATCAAATGTACATATACACACAAAACGGAGAGCGACTATTTACAAAAATAGAAAATGTATAGATATTTACAACTCTTTACATTATCTACACATTATATTACATTTTCACAGAGGGCGGATAACCCTCTGGCAGATCTGACCCACCAACGAGCAGTGAACCAGAAAGAAATGCAACACCAAATAGAAAAGAAAGAAGACACAAAACCGAAAAGTAGGAAAGAAAATGGAAAGGAAGGAAGGTGCCAACCTGAAAATGAAGAAGGGAAAGGAAAGGAATTCACCATGAATTCTCTGCAATAGCCTATACCATCAAACAAGCACCACTTGCAACCACAAACCACCCACAATTGCTCAGAATATCTTGGAATGGCTCGCACTGGACTATCGCTAGATTTCCGTAAAATCTCTCTCAAATCACTCAGATTGCTTAAGTGTTTTTATCATGGTAATCATGAAAATGATAGGTAATTTCTATTTATACCCATGGTAAAAGCAAGTTACCTTTCCTTGGGAAAACTCTGGACTGACAAACCTCCAGATTCTGGTCCCAAGGATTCCACGCAATGATATCATCTTACAAAATGAAGACATCATGGCGAAGAATCTTGGAGTATGGAATCTGGCTCCCAATAAAGGACAACCAACTCTGGGACCGGGTCCTGTAGACATGAGAGACAAACAAAACAAAAACAACACCATGGGGAAGGAAACCTTGGAGAGGGAAAACAAAGAAAGGAAAAATATAAGGCAAGAGCGAATAGAAAAAAAGAAAAAAAGGGGGACCCAACATTTTGCACACAAAATGTAGGGATGGGGATTCAAGGCATAATAGTACCCACTAAAATGATGTACTCTTCTGAAGTACATTCTATCAAGAGCTTAACCCTATTAGGATTTTACAAAACAACTATTAGGTGCTACTCAGTTAAGGTATTTTCCTTAGGCCTATTGGGACCTTTACCCTGTTAAGAGTATCCTTGTTAGAGGGATTTAAAACACAAGTTGATTTGTCACCTTGTTAGATTATTTATAGAAAATATTTGTTAGGATCTACCCTATTAAAGGATTTCACCTACTATAATTTTTAGGGAACACAAATAATAATGATCTGTAGAATAGCACTACCTATGCTTGATCAGATCCACTAAAGTACACAATCACTTCTGAGCATACTTAAATCTTCCCTTGGTTTCTCACAACATGCACCTTACACCACACTTTCTCAACTCATGATCAACACATTTATCATTTTAACTTTATCCATTATATGATTAACTATTAAGTCTATCACCTTAATCAAATCGTAAAATGAAGTTACAAGAATCCTGTTGAAATCAAATGTACCAAACAACATAATTAAATGTGCAAAACATATTTCCAAGACCGTGTCAGCCTATACAATGATTTACCTATGAAATTGAGCCAAGGAGTCAAACACATTTTGACCAAACACAAACTTCCTCTATAATCATCTCCTCCAAATAATATCAAACAATATGATTCCAAATCATCACATCCAATCATTAATACACATCACTAGATTGTGGCTTACTCAGCTTTATTCACCACCTCATTAATATTAGTCATTGATTCAAGATCTAGCATTGGTAGGTCAAGAACATAAACACTTAACCTATTGAATAACACTCTCTTCACACTGATCATTTATCCTTCACACCGATCACCCAAATTAGTTTTGATTGCAAGTTTAGAATCTGAACATTGTTGACCACCATATCATGTGATAACGATAAAAGATTCATCATAGATTTGAAAATAAATTCAAAGCATCTTTCACTTGTAATTAATTTTTATTTCACTTATCCAAAGACACCTAATTCTCCCCTGAAGATAGAAACCACTGAAATTCACTAAAACTCATCATTCATCACAAATGTACTTGACAACATACTATGAACACAAAATCAATAGTTGACATCAATTAGAATATAATATTTGATCATGTTGTAATAAAATCACTATGTCATCACCAAAACATACTTACCATCACTACATCGGTTATACCAACATGAAATCCTATTGTATTTCTTAGTAAGTCATTGCACACTGCAGAATTCAAGTATGAAATAATGGAGAAGAAGGCTTAAGCTTTGGTTAAATATGTGAAAGATTTTAGGACATGTCTAGTAAATGGAGGTGGGGTAGCTTATGTCTCAAGTTATACTATGAAGGATATTTTTTCTCAGTTAAAGGTTACTAGACAGAGGTCTAGATGGATCAATCATATTCAAGAATTCAATTTGGAGATCTAAATCACAAAATTGGTGAGAGGATTAGGGTTAGAAAATATTATGGAAGGGGAAAACCTTAAAGCTATTGAGCTAAATAATGTCTAGGTTGATAATAATAAAAGAATTGAAAGACAACCTTGGTATGTTAATATTGCTTATTTTCTGAAAAAACATGAAGTATCTAGAGAAAATGATAGATAATCGTAAGAGGATCCTAAAATTGTAGGCACTGAGGTATGTGCTATTTCAAGGTGATTTGTATTGGAAAAATAGAGATGGTTTCCTTCTATTTTTTTAGATAAATTTCAAGCTGATGAGGTTTTAAAATATTTGCATAATGGATTGTATAGAGGTGATTATTCATTAATAATTAGAGTCCATAAGATCATTAGGATAGGGTATTATTGGCCTATCATACTTACAGATACATAGTTTTGCAGCCAAATGTGAGCCTTGTCAGAATTTTTCTGTAGAATTGAAATATGATGGAGCATTTCCTTTAAATCCAGTTCAAGTTGAGGGTTCATTCTGCCAGTTGGGGATAGATTTTATTAGTGAGATAAGTGAAAAATGTAGTGGTGGTCATAAATAGATTCTTATGGCTACATATTATTTTACAAAATGGATTGAGGCTATGTTTGCTAAGTTGGATTAGGATTGTGGATAACCTATGCTTTGGTATTATAAGGTCACCAACTTTGTATTTACTCTTTGCATAAGTATTAATTCTATTTTGTAATGTATTTGAGAGCCAACTGGATTTTATATATATATATA
>MU225789.1:543347-555096 GCA_018584345.1 Thuja plicata
TATATATATACACACACACACACACACACACACACACATATATATATATATATGGAGAGCTCTTTTTAAAGTGAAGTATGTGTGGAAATTGATGGATGACTGAGATGGTATGAGAAGAAGATGGAATCCACGGATGCATTGTGATGTCAGACAGATGCAAGATACAACTGGAACTATCTAAGCACACCCGATGCTTGTATTGTTCATTTATGAGATTGATTGTAATATGACTATTTCTGATTGTAAGAGCGATGTGCTCATTATACCTTTAATAGGGGTTTTATTCCCCTAATAGGGAAATGTTATAATGTAATATTCAGCTCCTAACAGAGCTAGGTCTCCTAACATGGACACTATACTTTTAGTACATATTTTTGGGTAGCATCCCAACCGGGGTTTTCCCTTGGTCAGGGTTTCCTTGAGAAGAATTCATGGAGTTATGAGTTATGTATTGTTGTCTTATGTTCTTTTCATTTCAATAATTATATGGTTAGGTTGGAATTTATTAGGTTCATTTTTGAAGTGTTGCAATGTTGATTCACCCACCTCTCAGTATTTCTTAATCCTAATAGTCTATACCAACAAAATAGGCTACAGGAAAAGTGGTCATGATTTTTATGATGAATAATATTCTTATAAGGTTTGTAGTTACCATCAAACTAGTTATGGACGATGCTATGTGTTTCAGGTTAGAGGTGTTAAAATATTTTTGTGCCAAATATAGAATAACTATTAGTCACTCTTCCCCTTATCACTCTATTAGGGCTACAAAAAAAATTTCACCTCACTGTTAAGTCACATGTTTGAAACCCTGAGAATACTTCAGATTTTGTTTAACCCTAAGTGTTGTATTTTCAAGCCTTGCGTTGGATGATCTAAAACCTTAAGTTTTAGGAATTTTTATAATGTTGAGTTACTTTTCTCATTCACGTAAAGTCCTTTAGAACCATGTGTACATATTTTCATCAAGTAGGGCCATGACTTTAATTTCCAACACACTCTTAACAAACTACTTCCAAAACCTATTGTTTTTCAAGGAAAAGATGATGGAACAAACTTCAACAAGGCACTAGATGACTTTGACAGTCACTATGAGTCATTAGAGAAGATTTCTAAAGAGAAGGTTGAGAAGAAATATCTCACAAAGAAATTAGAGGAAGGGTGCAAGTCTATTTAATGGAACTTGGGCATACTGAAAAAGAATACACCTGAGGTTAAAAGTTGTGTCACACATGGAAGGAAGTTATATAGCTACTGTATAAACCCTATCATACATATCAAGAACATTGAGGACATAGTAGCCAAGGATAGAACTACTCTGGATAAATTGATGGACACTTGTGAGACCTCCTCACAATCTGTATTGGAGATAGACAAAGAGGTGTCCAAGATTTTGGACAAACTGAATGTAGTGGATACAGAAAGAGGGAGAGTTATGGAAATGTTTGGTATGTTGAAGATTCTAATCACTTTCAAGCTATCAATTCTTGAAGTCCATATCTCTTACATGGAGAAGACAGGATAAGCCCTTATAGCTAACATGCCTACTAACCTAAAGGAAACAAAGACATTCATTTTCACTAAATGGAATGATTCATGGGAGTTAGATATTGGTAAAGACCTGGACAGAGGAAGTGAAGATCTTGGAAAACTCTTTCTGAGATGTACTAAAGATGGTCTAATTTTTTGGTAAGCAGTTATACAATTTTGTTGTATTCTACATTTTTGTTGACCTTTTCCATTTTTTTCAAAGGGGGAGAAGAGAATAAATGGAAAATGTATAGAAATTTTATAGAGGAAAGGATATATGTAAAAGATATACATAGACACCTTTTTCGTATTTACACTTAGTCATTTTTCACTATGTGTTGCCATCAATGCCAAATGGAGAGATTGTTGGAAAGTCATGCATTTTGGGAATGATATGGGACAATTGAGGGTTTTCATTTATGGAAAAACATCTGGTATGATGATTTCTTGGATTTGTTTACAGTTTTGGAGATGTGGATTGCTAAATGACTAAGTACAGTGAATATAAATACAAAGTATTGCAGTACATTTTTGTACAGTGAAGTTAGTACATGATGAATGGTGACATGAAAGCTTAGAAGAAGATATTTTGGGGATGTATGACCTTTTCTTAAGCTTTCTTGAGAGTTGGTGTTGATCGTAGTGAGTTACAGTATATTGAAGACATGCGAAGATAGAGTAATAGAGATACATGGCAGATGAACAGTTGCGATGATTAAGGGAGTATAACATAGAATCCAAATGTGCTAAGTTGGATTGGGATTGTTGATAACCTATGCTTTGGTATTATAAGGTCGTCAACTTTGTATTTACTCTTTGCATAAGAATTAATTCTATTTTCTAATGTATTTGAGAGCCGACTGGATAATGTAATACATACATACATATATGTATATATATATATGTATATGTATATATATATATATATATATATGTATATATATATATATATATGTATATATACATACATACATACATACATACATATATATATATGCATATATATANATACATGTATGTATATATATATATATATATATACATACACACACACACACACACACACACACACACACACACACACACACACACACATATATATGGAGAGCTCTTTCTAAAGTGAAGTATGTGTGGAAATTGATGGATGACTGAGATGGTATGAGAAGAAGATGGAATCCACAGATGCATTGTGATGTCAGACATATGCGAGATACAACTGGAACTATCTAAGCATACCCAATGCTTGTATTGTTCATTTATGGGATTGATTGTAATAGAACTATTTATGATTGTAAGAGTAGTGTTCTCGCTATACCTTTAATACGGGTTTTATTCTCGTAACAGGGAAATGTTATAATGTAATATTCAGCTCCTAACAAAGCTATGTCTCTTAATATGGACACTATACTTTTAGTACATATTTTTGGGTAGCATCCCAACCGGGGTTTTCCCTTGGTCAAGGTTTTCTCGAGAAGAATTCATGGAGTTATGAGTTATGTATTGTGTGCTTATGTTCTTTTCATTTAAGTAATTATATGGTTAAGTTGAAATTTATTAGGTTCATTTTTGAAGTGTTGCAATGTTGATTCACCCACCTCTCAGTATTGCTTAATCCTAATAGGCTATACCAACCAAACAGGCTACAAGAAAAGTGGTCATGATTTTTATGATGAATAATATCCTTATAAGGTTTGTAGTTCCCATCAAACTGGTTATGGACAATGCTATGTGTTTCAGGTTAGAGGAGTTAAAAGATTTTTGTGCCAAATATGGAATAACTATTAGTCACTCTTCCCCTTATAATTCTATTAGGGCTACAGAGAAATTTTCACCTCACTACTAAGTCACATGTTTGAAACCCTGAGAATACTTCAAATTTTCTTAAACCCTAAGTGTTGTATTTTCAAGCTTTGCATTGCATGATCTAAAACCCTAAGTTTTAGGAATTGTCATAATGTTGAGTTATTTTTCTCATTCACTTAAAGTCCTTTAGACCCATGTGTACATATTTTCATCGAGTGGGGCCATGAATTTAATTTCCATAAGTCCTAGTACTTTATTTATTTATCGTAAGTCTAGATGTCCCCGCAAACCCTTTTATTTAAATTGCAAGTGTAATGCAACATAACTTCAATCCAACATATAGTGCTAAGCCTCAAGGGGCAAATGATCAAGATCTACTCATCAAGGCATTGCACCTAGAGGCCACATGTATTTGGCGGGTCTGAGATATATCTAAAGGTTATCATAAAGTGCATGCAAATCTAATTTAATCTTATTGTAAGTGCATTGCCTTAATCTCAAGATGTGGCGATATTAGTCTTCAAGGCATTGCGCCTGCGTGACATCTATCCCTTTGGAAAGTATGGGGCCTACTTTCATAAAGTTAGTAGAAGGCTAAAGTAATGATAAGTTATGATAAATCCTATAATTGGTGTGATTCCTTAAGCATAAGATGCTCTAAGATTAACCTTCAAGGCATTGCACCTTATCGACGAGTACAAGTTGTTAGATTTAGGGCTCGTTTGAAATAAATAAATAGTTCATCAAGTTGTCAAAGATCTTGTGGCTAGCGTGAAGCCTCGGATAAAAGATGTGTCTTATTTAACATTCAAGGCATTGAGCCTAAGTGACACATGGCATATGGCGGGCCTTGCTTAGCGATAAAGGACAAATTAAAAGTGACACAAGTTAAATTTTATCCAATGATGCACATAAAGTCTTAAGGCAGAGATGAAGTCAAATTAATCATTAAGGCATTGTTCCCTTTCACCATGTGTCCCAAGTGGGTTCGGCTCAGTATTGAGAGTAAAGTAAAAATAATTCATGTTAAATTTGATCATTTGGTTGGCCTATTGCCTCAGGCCAGAGATGTAAGGTGATTAATCATTAATGCATTATGCATGGAAGGCATATGTCCTATAGTAAAGGTTATATTTGTGATCAGTAAAGTTCTGGTTAGGTAATCTATGGTTAAGTCAAATAAAATCTAACGATGAGCATAAAGGCTTAACCAAAATATGCATAAAAGATAATCTTTGAGGCATTACGCCTAGAGGGCATGTGTCCTTCATAATTTTGTGGGGCCTGCAATTATGAAGCTGAAGGTAAATTTAATGTGTAGTCAAGTGGGTTTTTTTCTGACAGTTGGTGTAAATCCTTAAAGTAAAGATCATTGTGATCTAGTGTTTAAAGAATTACACCAGTGTGACATGTGGATAATTTATGGGACCCAGTCCGAGGTAAAGAAAGTAAAATTCTATCAGTTTTAAAATGATCCAATGGTGAGTGTGAATCCTAAAGGAATAGATGCCAAGAGATTAACCTTTAATGAATTGCTCCTAGGTGACATGTATCATAGCTGAGATCATGGGCCATAGGTTTTAAAGAGAGTTAAAGGAGTTTTAAGTATATCTTAATCCAACGGTCAGTGCAAAGCCTCAGGGAAAAGATGATGGAACGATCGTCTTCAAGGTATTGCACTTGATGGACAGATATCCAAGATGATTTTAGCTTTCATCAACTATTGTTGGCTGCACAATTTGATAGGAGGTTGTTGAGATCTACGGTCATATTTTAAACTGATTTATTTGATAAAGTAAATTTACTGAACCACTGGGCCAGAAAATTTCATATAAGGCGAAAGTAATGGTGGAATGTGTGTCCATGTCAACTCAAATTTAGTGCTAACTTATTGATGAGATTATGTATAAGATTGTCTACTTGAGTTTTTGAATGCCATAATTGGTGAAGTGATTGAAACAAAGCTGAGTTATAGTGTTTCCTGTCTATTTTCCAACTTTTACAGAACGGGTAAGCTATTCTATGACTCCACTCTTGAGCATTCTAAATTTCAATTCCAGTAGGGTTTTGGTGTTGTAAAGAAAATTGGATCTATTTATGAACTGAAATTTTCTGATTAAGAAACCCTAATTTAGAAATGGCACCTAGAAGAGAATTCACTAGAAAAATAGACTATCAGAAAAGGAATGTCTGTGAGGATCTTTTACAGTAACTATTTAGATCAAAAAATGATACTAAAAAAATCAAAGAAATGGTACCAAAACACCCTTGTTTGAAAATTGTGGAGGGTTTATATGACAAGGGTAGATGAGTTAGAGATGAAACCATTAGCATACCTAGTTTAGCATTGTTCAAAGTAGTTTTCAGTCAAAGAAATACTTTGGCACCTAATAGCAACATCTGGTAGTTTGATGTGGGAAAATTGGTATTCCTAGGAGTCATCATGGACATTGATCGGTTAATCCAAATAGTAGAAGGATTTGATAGTGTGTCCATGGTTGTAAGAGACATAAATGGAAATGTATTGATAAGAATTATAGATGAAGAACTGAGAGAGGTTTTCCAATTAAATGAACCCTCTGTTCAAATGGATAAAATTTATTTTTATCAATTCAAGGAGGTGTACAAGGCTCAAATAAATTACCTCATAAGGGGACCCCTGAAAGAATTATTTAATAGGATTGGAGTTTTGGTTGTGGTAGGACCTAATACACCAGAACCAATCAAGTTGGATTATTTCAATCCAAATTCTAGAGGTGTATATAGTGCCATGTGTAATATGTTTCGAGAGAATGAAGAAACATAAATGCCAATTCATTAAATGCTCATGATGGTGCAGATTCTCTGTCCACACTTAGCCATTATTTTTTATTTTGCTAATTATATTGCTGATTTAATACGCAATGGTTTGATAGGAATTAAAAATTGGTGGACTACAAGAGGATTCCCACATCTTTGTTAAAACTCTTAAGACCAAAGCAATATTCTTAAAGTATCATGATAGTGCATAATTGGGGTAATGTCATTTTGTACCACGTTTCAAATGTTTTTAGAGTGTAGGGTTTCAGAGGTACCCCAAATATATTGCCATATAAATTCCCTCTTAAAATGGACATTGCTAATATAATCAAGAAAATTGGTGGACTACAAGAGGAGGCATTGACAAGAAATGGAAAAGGCACTATCTTTTATACCATTACAAGTGTACACTAGTTTATTATCACTAAAGGCGATTGGACACATTTGGATATATATCTTAAGTAATAAGATGTGCTGACCTTGAGGGATTTATAAGTGATATGTTTAGGAGGAGGACAAGATGCCTAGTCTGAGATCAAAAATTTAATTTTCTTGAGGACATAATTAGAAATGAATCCAACCTACAAGAACATGAAATTAAAAAAGAAAAATGGTTGGTCTATAAGAAGACCCTAGACTTTGTACAAATTTTTGATAAAAGATATGATCCTTTGAAGGATTTCCAACCTTGGGAGAAGAAGATTGATTCACTGATGACACTCTTTGAAGACTTATGCAGACACTAAATCAGAAGAAAGAGGTTGTAATAAAAATAGAACCAGAGAGGGATAAAGCTATCCTAAGCAAGTCTACACATGCTAGGATCATTCCAAAAGGGAAGTATGTGCTACATCAAAAGCAAGGATATAACATGGTAATGCAAAAAGAGAAGACATACCATAGAGGCCAGGATGAAATATAGACACATGATAAGGAGGTTTCTACCTTAAGAGGGAAGAGGGAAATCAGCATAGATCCAGGATTAATGCCATCCCCAAAGACACAAAGAATAGAGGAAGAAGGGTAGCACCTGGATAATTTCTACTCCCCTTCTCAATATCCTTTAGAGATGGATGACAAAGAAGTAGCTGAAAAATTGTTGCAGATGGGAAGTGCAGGATAGATTTTTGTGACACCTCAAGAACTACAAGAAACGATACCTAAGGCTACCAAGCATGTTGAAATAGATTTGACAATTGAAGAATTTTCCATAAAAGAGCTTGAACCCTTAAAAAAATAGACCAGTGATGAATTTCTATCAGATGATAATTTTGTAAAGTCGTTGGCATTTGTGCAATTCTTATGGAGAATTGACATTGAAGAATTCAAGAAGAAATGTTAGCAAAGGCAAGAGAACCAGCATGCTAGAGACAAGAGTGAAATTGAGGCTGAGGTAAAACAATAAATGCTAGCCAAGTTTGAAAAGATTACTCCTGAAGAAAGAAGTGAGATAATCAAGAAAGAAGGAGTTCTCATTTTGTTAGAATGGGACATAGATGATGCTATAGTTTTTGATGCTATCGGGAAGGAAACAAAGACCATGTATACCGCTGTAGAAGAAGATGGTGAAGAAATTAAAGGATTCAAGTTTAGTGAAGATCATGCTGCATTAGTAATGTGGTCACTAAAGAGAAAGGAAACAAGGAAAAGTAATGAAGAAACTTAGGCTAAGCATTCACGAAGTCTACTAGTAAGAAGAGTTGCAGATACCCCTAGGGTGGAAGCAGTAGGTATAACACTAGATTCTACAAAGTTTAGAATGAAGGTAGCAGAGAAGAAGGAAGAGGAAAATAAAAGTATGAGAATCAAGATGGAAATGGTCCTCAAAGCATATAATGATGTGAAGAAGGAATCCTTGGATAAAGACATGATAATTGCTCAATTAAGAGGACAACAATCAATCCAGATATCTCCTCAAAGGATGACTACTCAAGAACCTGCCCAACCATCATCCTCTAGCCCCATTATTGAATTTACTCCTTCTTCTATGCCATCTAGCTCTTTTTTAGAGGCAAAGACGAATTGTAAAAAGGAAAAATTGATAGTAGAAAGGACTAGATTAGAAGGAGTAGAAAAATGATGGGAAGAAGAAAGTGAAAAGTTTCATAGTGCACAAACACTGGTACAATAGAGGTATGAGGATAAAATAAGAGCTACAATATATGCATTTTGTTGACAGTGTGTATCATGCTTCTCTTTACGTGAGTGGGAAGAATATTATGATCATAATAAATTCTTTTTAAAAAGACAAATATAAGTTGGAACAAAGCATGAAAGGCTAGAAAGGAAGAAAGACTGAATTAAAGTCATTTTATTATTTATCCAAAAGAGAAAACAATGGTTATATTGTACTTACAGTCACTTACAAATGTCTCAAGGATTTAATATTCAAAGACCCATTTTGAAATATTCCATAGCCTATTAAGAAAAGGTGGAAAACTAAAAAGGGATGCTTGGTGGATGAATGATATGGGTGAAGAATTGTGAATCAGAACTAACAGTATCATCAACTTAGAAAGTACAATCTTGTTTGTTCAAACTGTAGAAACAACAAAGGAGGCCAGATCATATTTTGGGTTTTGGGAAAAAAGAGTTGAACAAATGAAGAGAAAATGGGATGAACTGATCAACAAGAAGGATGAAGTCATTAACTTCCCTTGGCCAGGTGATGAGGTGTTCACATCCTAGAAGGACAAATATAATGTAGGTGACCAAAAGGAAAAGGATATTTTGTGATTTTCAACAGAGGGAAATCCCCAACATTTTGAAATGGACAAAAAAATGCAAAATATATTGGCATCAGGAGACCAAGGCAAAAAAATCCATATGGCGAGCTCATAAAAAGTTTGAAGCAGTTGCAAGGATCATGCAGTGAAAAGACAAAATACTTGGAAAAATCTTGTAACAAAGTGGTTATCACTTCTCTTGTATGTTTTTATTTTATGTGAGTCATATACTTTGTCCTTTATCCAATTGATCTGTAGATTTTTTCAATCCTCCTCTATAAAAGGATTCCCAAGATCATTGGAAAGGGTTGGAGAGTTGAGTCTTGTAAGCATATGTAAATGTTTCAGTCAAGGGATATAGAATAATTGTACTAGATAGGTTTCAGATTTAGAAATAAAAGTTGAAGGTTTGTAGCATATTATTCAAGTGGTTATCTCTAATTTCATTTTGTACATAGAAGTGTGATTCTTTAATCTTAATACAAAGATCCATATTTTAATCTCTCCTATGGTATTTATCTTATGGGCTATGAATTTTCCAATTAATTAGCATAGAGATTATCTATGTTTATGTAGTTGTTTTAGATTTTTGATCAAGGATCAAATTAAATAATTCTCTAATTAATACATAGATTCATTTTTGTATACACTAGGATTTTACAAGTAGTATGGGTTTGGGATAGTTGTGTTTATGACCTAGAATATCTAACAATAGTTGACTTCTATATATCTTATTTTCTTTGGAGTATTTCCCGATGGATAAGGAATTGATCAAAGACTAATACTTTCCATATTGATGCATGTATAGTTATATATTTGTTATGTTTCTACAAACATTAACATAAAATCCAATAAATCTTATATTTCTATGAGTTTTTTGTGTTCCATCTATCTCATTCTCCATTTCATGGTTGATGTCATGCATTCTTGTTAATTGGTCCTTTTCATTCCATTTGATAAATAATTGGAGTTGGATTCTCTTAAAAATTCTATCATGAAGTGAAAAGGTTGTTTCCCATAGTTCCAACCTAAAAATAAACCAACAAAATGGAGAATCTACTGGGGAGTGGAATTAAGTTGTCATAAGTAAAGCATGTTTTTCAAATTGAGCTAGACTCCTAGCCTACTTACTTATTTTAAACCGGTTAGTTGACAATTGAAACTACAAAGTTATACATTTCTTGTCCCGTGAATTTGTTTTTCCATTGAAATTTTTTTTGGGATTTTCTTAGGTCCTTGTTGTTAGCTTCTATCCTGTGAAGCTCCTTTGTTGCATAGTTCTTATTACTAAGAGGGTGTGTATTTTCCCAACCAGTGTTGGGTGGCGATTCGAACAAATCTCTGCAGCAGTGGTGTGTCAAAATCATTATTTCATACATATTTTCTAAATATGAGTTATAAGAATACTACATCCTGAATGAAGAATTAGCCCGAGGATAAATTGGAAGGTGAGATTCCATCTACTTCTAGTGCTGGTCAATCAATGAATGAAAGGGCTGATAGGAGTACTCCTCAAACTTGGAAGAAAAATAAGAACAATAGGGTAGAGGATCCTATCCCACCCAGTAATGAAAGAGATGCATCAGAAAATGAAGAAATTGCAGATCTAGGACTGGGTGTGTATGGTGATTATTATTCTCAAGGTGAGAAAGGTGAGGATGGACCAAGATATACCAAGAAGATAGTGCATAATAAACTTTGAGGAAATGAAGGCAGGTCTAGAAGTAAAAGAAGAGGTGGAGAGAATAGGATTTCCCCTAGTTCTATGAGATCTCCCTCATCAGATGAGCCTCATGTACACAATCACAAAAGAGAAAGATCCATCTGAGAAAAAACTTATGAATCTGAAATAACTCTCCTATATTTTGAGGAAATTTTTGAAGAGGTTGATGAATTGGAAAGAAGAGTCCAAGAGAAAATTTCCATAAGATAATGAAGAAAAAAGAAGAGGATAGATTTAGAAAAGCTCAAATCAAATCCAAATAGTTGAAAATCCAATTGCAAGATTTGGAGGCTATCAATTCTTCTGCTGCACCTGAGAAGGTTGAACAAGAACCTGTTATTAAAAAATTGTATAATACTGAAAAGCCTAAGGAAAAGGGTAAGAAGAAAGATATAGGAATTGAAATAAATGAGCCAATAATTAAAGGTACCCTAGTGGATCCATTGTTCAAATTAGACACTAAACTAGAAAGAGCTAAGAGGGAGAAGGAGATTATAGCCAAGGAGCTTGAGACATAAGAGTTGGAGGCTTCTGCTCTGGAAATGAAAAATAAAATTGAATTCCTCAAGAAATCCTCTAGTCCTTCTCCTTCTATTACTACTTCCTCAACACCTAATGAAAATGGTGGAATACCTATGAATCAAACAACAAATATACCACCACCAGTTGGTCATGTGAGTGCTACCACATCTAATGTTAAAATATCAAATTCTCAAGGTACTAATTCAATCCAAAAGACACTTGTCTTGTTGAATGATAGTATATTTGGGTACTACTGATGTTGTTGTCATTCATCTTTTTTCACCGATGTCAACATATGTTTATGTGGAGAGAACATATTGGTTATTACTATTGTATTTCAACTGGATGAAGTGTACGAAAAGTTGTATTGATAATTCAGGACAACCAAAGATACAGATATAAAGATGAATGTGTCATGACCTTACTCCTAAGCTCACTTGACTTGAGGTTATATATTGGTGATGGTATAGATGATTTAGTGGAGACAAGTTTTGATGTAGGAGCATCCTAGGCATAAGAGCAATCTTGCATCACCCAAAAATATTTCTGTTTTTATATTCAATAAGGGCTATTTTGTGCAGAGCTGCTATTTACGGAAAGTTACTATTTTTGGTAATTTTCGTATGTGCTCAGAATGATCTGATTT
>MU225789.1:560950-602580 GCA_018584345.1 Thuja plicata
TTTGCATATTGTAATTCTGAAAGTTTGTAATTCCACATTTGTGGAGATAATAAGAAGCCAATTTTCTGTTCTTGCATATTGTTGTTGTTTCTCTATTTATGTTATGTGTTTGTGGTATTAAGGGGAGTACCCTTCATCAAGTTTTTGGACTGTGATAGTAATGCTTGACAGATACAGTCTCTATATTTTTCATATCTCTTAGAGGCAAAGATGTTTCAGCACATGCAGGCTTAGGGGATGACAAAGGACACATTTATGAATGTTTATTGTTGATTGGTACTTGTGATAGTATTGGTGACGTTAGTTGTGGTGTGTGTTCTATAGGAGACCTATTTCATGGCCGACTTCAGACAGGTAGAATGTATTATGAATTGAGAGCATGGATTATGGATCTTGGACTATATCTGATGGATTATAATGGATTTTTACTGGTTATAGGTAGAATGTGTATCTTATCAAGGGGTTAAACAATTATTTTTATATTGGAAAAGCCTATTTGGGTGACCTAATTAATTATTTGTGTATTGGGAAATCTTAATTGGCCAATCTAATAAAATATTTTAATATGGTATATATGGGAGATATTTTTTTTGGAAAGAAGTAGTGGTAGAGATTGTAAAGGCATAGAACTGTGGAAGTTTCAAAACATGCAAAGATACAAAAGTGGAAGACAAAGATGGAATCAATGAAAATGAGGGATGATGAGAACGTTAGATCATATGCATAGAGAATTACTGAAGTGGTTTCTAGGATTAGGAACTTTGGAGGTACTTATAGTGAGGAAGAATTAATTGAGAAGATTCTGAGATCTCTGACACCTGCATACAGAACTAAAGTACAAGCTATAGAGGATATTATACCTTTGACACCAAACTTCACTAGAGAGATTTTGGTTGGAAATATAACTACTTTTTAGGCCATGTAATTGGTAGATTCTTTTCCTAAAGTTGAGTAAGCATTCAAGGTAACCGTGCATAGAAAAAAAAAAGACCTTATCTAGAATTGCGAGCAACAACAATAGTGACTTGAGAGAAGAACTTGGAGACTATGTTGATGAATGAGAATATATACAGGAAGAGGAAATAAATCTAGATGAAGTGGTGGCACTAATTGCTAGAAGAGAAAAGATAGGGAAGGGAAAATTTGAAGGAAAATTACCTTTAAAATTTTTTTTATGTAACAAGAATTGGTCATTTTGTTGGAAATAATGGAATGATGTACACTGAGAGGGGAGGGGTGGATCAGTACCCTTAAAAAATAATTCAATTAACCTTTATCCTTTATGTAATCAATTTCTTTTATTACTGACCATCTCTTTTATTCTATATTTATGCATTTAATATCAATTCATAAAATCAATTGCATGTAAACATTCTTAGAAACATTCATCAAATGTATTGACACATGACGCAAGATTTGGTTATGCAAAAAACCTTGTTAGAAGGTAAAAATTGCGGTGGGGATGAAACCCACAAAAACTTCACTATTTGCATAATGGAAGGGGCCTGTTAATTCTTACAAGATTAATCACTTCTAATGATCTTACGCTATTAGGAGTAACATGTAGATACTAGTTAAGGTCTACTTTTTTAAGACCATTAGCAACACTATTTAGTATGCACTGGGTTAAGAGGTTTGCAAAAGGATTATTAAGTCCACCTTCTCAAAGGATTTCTTCTATTTTCTACACTCTTTAGAATGTATTCAGAAATATTCATTGAAATAAGTATATGAAATATAGAATTGTTGATTACAGATCCATTAAAGTTCACATGTACAATTATCACCTATCTAGTGATTGATCAATACCTCTGTTTTTCTCAGTAGCCTTGAATCTGGTTCTTGATAACTATTTTCATATATTGTTGTTCTTCTACATAAAACTCCTAGTCTGATCCATAGATGCGCTCCTTGGATACAATCATTATGACATCATATTGTTCTGATTTATTTCACATCTATTTATACATTGAATTGACCTATTTTTGTTTCACATTTTTCAAAGATAACTCTATGATCAAAGGTTTACAACTTGACCTTGATATCCTAGTTTTCATGTTCCTAATCAATTAGATAGATTAAAACAATTAAAATAAAATTTCTTATCCCTCAAGAAATGGATTTAAAGAAAATTAAAATGCTAAATATAAAACGCAAGTGTTTTATTTGACGTGTAAGTCAGATCCACATTTCTCAGGATTATAATTTTCTCTCGGTAGACTGGTGCTTGGGTTGCTCTATAGTCTATCTGTTGAGTTCCATTATGAACTATCTATTGGTTTCCCTCATTCTCTACTCTGTCAGATTCATCTATTGGGTTACTCTATCAAGTTCCACTTGTAAATTATGTCGTCGGTTTACAATGTAACCTACTCTGTCGGTTTGCACTAAACCTATCTTTCAGTGTTGGTGTTACCGATGGTTCAAAACTATTTTCCTTTGCATACTAATGGAAAAATATGTCATCAATATCCCCCTTTGAAATTAGTATCAAATACTGATATGTGGAAAATGAAAATGTTTAGTATATACACCATGTGTTCACTTTGTCATTATTTGTCAATATGACTCCCCCTATGTATATGCTTCAGTATAGTATATGTATATGTATATCCAATTGTCTTTATACTATATCCCCTTTTAACCTTATGAATTCCCTCTTTGACACATTTTACATCCCCCTTTATCATATCATTTTCCCCTTTTTTTGTAATAAGGGCAAAGGTGTAATTACTTACAACTTGTCAAAAATGTGGGAATGGGAGTTCTTCATGTCTTCTATCATTTTCTCCCATTTCTATTGAAGGTGTCAATGAATGACATATCCTTGCATGCATATCATAGATGTTTTCATTGAAATACATATCCACGGTGGCAACCAATTGTCTTTTTGTTGTCATATGTTGTTGTAGTAGTGTAAGATCCGGTAGGAGTAGAGCCTATATCTTAGTTACCTCATCTCTGAACTTTGATTCATCCTCTTGAATCTTAAGTCTCAAATTCTTTGCTTCCATTACCTTTTCATAATGCAAATTTATTGCATTGTCAGTGGTTGAGAGACCTTGTGCACTAGCAGTAAGATCCCCATCTATCTGTGCAATCTTTTCACTATTTTAGTTGGCAAATTTCTCTAAAGTGCTTTACTTCTAAATTAAGGCTATAGCTTCTAAAATGATGATTTCTAATTCAGTGATTAGTGTAGACAACTTTACCTTGTTCTTGAACACTTATTGGATAATTTTCTTTGTTAATTTATATTGGTACTTTTGTTTTGCACATTCTTCTATGGCCTTGTCTGCATCCATATTCTATGATGTGATGGCTTCGATAAGAATGACTAATTGATCATTGATAGAAGCATATTGATAAATATTTGTATTAGGTACAATATGATAAAGTATCTCCTTGGTTGTCTCTAGTACCTATGTAGCTTTTGTCTCCTTCTTAAGCTTATCTTGGATAGCTTTTCTTGTACAAAGTTCAACATACTTTGTAAGTGCTGTTGGATCCAATATCCTCGGATGATAGGCTGGTATCTCAATTATCTCATCTAGTGTGACTGGATTCTTATTATTTTTCTTCTTCTTCTTGGAAAGTGTATTGGAGGGACCTATATGAAACACTATATAAATTTCCTTTTCTTGGTCTGATGTGCTTGGTGAATGCTTTAAAGTATGTGTACCTTTATCCTACTCCTCGGTATCTACCTATCAGTTTTGATTGGATGTATCCACATCAACCTTTGGTTTATCTGCAACATCTCCTTTGGTATGCTTAGGAGTTGCATCACCTTCCTTTTCTTCTTCACCTCTATCTTTTTGGACTCCATCTGTTACATTTTTTTCATCATTTGTAAATTTTTTCTCTTCTTCACCCTTATCCTCGGGTATGGTTGCATTAGGCTCAGGGGACTTCTCCTTTTGTGACATGATATTGATATCTTGTATCAATAGTGGCATTTGGCCTGGTATGTTCACATATACAGCATCCTCTATTGTGTCCTATTCCTTGGTCTAGTCAGAGGTAACATTGATATCCTCATCTGCCTTTACCTCATCAGTAGGATCTTCAGTGATATTTATGATTTTCACATCTTGGATTGCGACATTTTCTCCTAAAGACTACTAGTGCAAGAGCACCTAGGTAAGGCTCTTTGGTAACCTAGGGGTTCTAGAGTTATTTTGGCTTGTAGTGGTTCTATCCAAACCTATAGTTGAATAATAGGACTAGAGGTGTCCTAAGGTGTGTGTTAGGTCTTTAGCGAAGGTCCTTTCAAGTTTTTTTGGTCTTTTAGGAAACAAGTACCAATTTGGACCCTAATTGTCAATGTTGAGGCAATGGTGTAAACCAAGCACATAGGGGTCAAATTTAGAAAAAAAGAGTGTTTTATGACCTAAGAGAGGTAAGCATGGTATAAATAAGCCTATTATGATGTGTTCATGGTCTTAGAACAAAGTTTAGAATGAATTTCCTAAAATTGTGGAAACTTGTCAAAATTGTCAATGTTGTCATTTGACAACATTGACAACAATTGTGCAAGAAGAGAATTTTTTATGAAATGGTTATTATAACTATTTGAAACCATCAGATTAGGGATGGGGACAAGTATAAGAGGCTTCCCTCAACCTATAAGAAAGGTTGGTGAACATTTTGAAAATACAAGATTTTCTGTGTGTACATTTTCAGAGCAAATTTAGTGTGTTTTCTTGTTTTCAGTAGGTAGATGGATTAGATCTCAGTCTGCATCCATTGATTAATGTAGAGTAGGTTAATTTGAGATTTTTGGTGGATTTATTTTGCAAATTTGTAGTTTTTATATTGGTTTTGTTAAATTCTTTGTGTTTTACCCCGTCGTCGGTCCGAACAAGGCAGGTTGGACAAATGGGGTCTTAACTCAACTTGCCACCATATATTTTGTACAGGATCTTGGCATGGGTGAGAAAACTCCATGTAGATTATTTTTATAGAAGGAGGGGCCCAAGAAAGTATTTTTTCTATTTTTGCAATGATGCCCTAGGCGATCCTATTGTGCATGGCTAGGGACTAAGAAACATTGCAAGTGATGCAAGGAGGATTGAATGCATTGGTGGCTTCAAAAAAAGCTCATGGAGGGATAGAGTAATGTATGTAAGACCCCTAATTTGAAGGAGAAGGTTGGAGGATTTGTGTGGTTGTTGGAAGAACATTTTTGTGTTCAGACTATCAAAAAGTCCTAAAAACCCTGATTTCTAGGCATGATAGTAGGAAGGGTTGTACAGACAACTTGGGGATTGGAGACCTTGAAAATCTCAAAGTTCTTGATAAAGGGTGTCTGAATCCTAAACCCTTTTGGAGGCTTGTAAGAGAAAATTTCAATTTATCTTCAAATTGGCAAGAAAAAGGCCTAATTGGCTTGTAGCCCTATTTCGGGTGAGAAAGGTGCTTTGTGAAGCATTTGACTATTATGTCCTTATGCATGGTGTATGGAGGGGTTAAAATTAAACCAATGGAGCTCTTGATGACCTATCCTTCCATGGAGTTAAATCCTATGAGGAATTGAGACAATTCTTGGAGATTGAGGCTAGGGAAGACCTAGTTAGTTTATGTTGCAGAATGGAGCATTTTTTATCGGTATTATTGGTGTACACTAGGTGAAAGGTTAGGATCTTGTGTCAAGATACCTAAGGAGAGTAGGGTGAGCATAGAACCCTACTAGGTCACTAAATTGGCCTAAGGAGACCCTAGATGAGAATAGGGTAAAGAGCAAGCCTCGGTGTGTTACATCAGAGTGGTATCAGAGCCCCAAAAGATTTGGGATTGTATATGTTAGAGGTGGAATCTTGTGGCTCCATAGACATGGTAAAAAATGCAGAGTTGTCTAGGGATATGGATCAGAAAAAGGAGAGGAATAGACTCCTTGAAGAGGCCCTAGCAGAGATGAAGCAAAAAATACAAGTAGTGGATGCAAGAGACCAAGGTAGAGAATGTGAAACAAGTGATAGAGGGAAGTAGAAGGTTGAAGAGGATGATATTATCCCTAAACCAGACCCTATAATGGAGCAGGAACCATTCTTGAAAGCCATCAAGGCATTGCGTCATAAATCCTTAGAAGGCATCCCATTGTTTAGTGGGAAAATGGACATTGAAACAGTGTTGGAGTGGATTGAAGGGATGGAGAATCACTTTGAGTGTGAAGGCATAACAAATGAACAAAAGGTTAAGGTGGCTAAGTCAAGGCTTAGGGGATTAGCCCTAACATGGTGGAAATATCTACAAGATGAAAGAGTTAGACTTGGGAAGCAACCTATAGAAAATTGGCAAGCAATGGTAACTAAGATGAAAGAGAACGTTTTACCAGAAGAATATGAGATCCAACTCCATAGAAGGAGACAAGGATTGAAGCAGAAATATATGGATGTAGCCTCCTATATAGAGGAGTTTCAAAGACTCTGTGTTAGGGAAAAGAAACAAGAAGAAGAGCCAATAAGAGTGGCTAGGTATCTAGGTGGGTTGAAGTGGAACATCGAAGAAGAGATTAGCTTATGGACCCCCACTACCGTGTAGAGATGTCAATAGCTAGCTCTTAAGGTTGAAGAGAAGAATAGAAAGAAGAGTGTCTCTAATTTGAAGGGAAAAGGTAGAGGGAGAGACCAAAGAGGACAAAGAGGAGGTTACCAAGGTAGGAGCAGTGAACAAAGAAGCCAAGGTGAAAATAGATTGACAAAGCACAATAATGAATCCACACCAAGAGGTGGTTATGGTAGAGGTAGAGGTAATTAGAGTGGATCCAATAGGGGAAGAGGAGGTAGAAGCAACTCCTCTTTTTCAAATAGGAAGTGCTATAATTGTGGACAAACTGGTCATCCAGCATATAGGTGTCCTGACAATCCTACTGCATCAAATAGTGACAAGAGGGTAGCTTATGTTCAAGAAGACACTTCTAGTGTCAAGGAACTTGATGTTGATCATATAGAATATGAGATGGGTGAGAATCTGATGTTTAGAAGGGTATTAATTAGGATGCCAGTGAAGGATGAGCCTAAGCAAATGAGGGCATTGTTTAGGATCAGATGCAAGATCCTTGGAAAAGTCTGCAAGGTGATAGTAGACTCAGGATCTACTGACAATATAATATCAAAAGACACAATTACTAAGCTAAAATTGACCAAGATACCTGATGTGAACCCTTACAAGGTGACTTGGCTTAATAAGTGACAAAGTGTGTTAGTGAATGAGAAAACATGGGTAGAGTTCTCTATAGCACGCTACAAGGATAAGTTACTTTGTGACATCCTCCCAATGGATACTTGCCACTTGTTGTTAGGAAGACCCTCGCAATATGATAGAGAGGTAGTGTATCATGGAAAGGAGAATTCCATATATTTTAAGAAGAATGGAAAGACATTCAAAATACAGCCTTTGTTGGAGGATGAAGAGTCACATTTTAAGACTTCTACTATGTTATTTTGCAATGGAAAGGAGTTTTTAAGAGACATTAGGAAGAGGAAAATGCAGGGTATGCCATTTTGTTAAAGACCAAGAAGGAAGAGAAGACAGTTAAGGAGATAGTACCCAAGGAGATTCAGACTCTACTTGAAAAATATAGTGACATAGTCAGTGATGGGACTCCTACAACTTTACCTCTTAAGATAGTGATTAGTCATGAAATTGACTTCATACCTGGTGCCTCCTTGCCTAATAAAGCAGCTTATAAGATAACACCTGATCATAATTTAGAGGTAGCTAGACTAGTCTAAGAATTATTGGACCAAGGCTTGATTAAAAAGAGTATCAGCCCATGTGAAGTCCCTATGGTGTTAGCATCAAAGAAAGGTGGAAAATGGAGGCTAATTCAAGGGCAATTAATAGAATCACCATAAAATACAGGTTCCCAATACCTAGGATAGAGGATCTTATAGAGGATCTTATGGTTACCATCAAATAAGGGTTAAGGAGGGAGATTAGTGGAAGACAACATTTAAAACAACTAATGGGTTGTATGAATGGCTTGTGATGCCATTTGGCCTCACCAATGATCCTAGCACATTCATGAGGCTCATGAATGAAGTGCTTAAGGACTTCATAGGTAAGTGTGTAGTGCTCTATCTTGATGACATATTGATCTATAGTAGAACAAAGGAAGATCACATTAAGCATGTCAAATTAGTGTTGAAGAAGTTGCATGAAGAGAAACTATCCATTAATTTGGAGAAGTGTGAGTTTCTCAAGCAAGAGCTTGTCTACTTGGGATTTGTGGTATCCAACGGATCTCTAAATATGGACCAAGACACAGTGTCAACTATATTGAATTGGCCACCACCTACATCAGCAACTGAGGTAAGAAGTTTCCATGGCCTAGCTCAATTTTATAGGAAGTTCATTAGGAATTTTAGTGGTATATGTGCACCATTGTTGGAAACTATTAAGGGTGGAAGTAAAGCTAAGTTTTGATGGAACTCAGAAGCTGGGAAGTCATTTGAGATGTTGAAAAGGAAAGTAGCTACACAATCTGTCCAAACATTGCCTAGTTTTGATAAGTTATTCACTATTGAACGTGATGCAAGTGGCATAGCAGTAGGAGGTGTGTTAAGTCAAGAGGGTAGACCAGTGGCATTCTTTAGTGAGAAGCTGAATGAAGCTAAGAAGAAATGATCTTCTTATGACCTAGAATTATATGCTCTAGTGCAGTCATTAAGAAAGTGGAGACACTATCTTTTACCTAAGGAATTTGTGGTGTTTACTGACAATCAGGCCCTTTGCTACATCAATACACTGAGTAGGAGACTTTTGACAGTCCAAGAAGTTCAGTTGAACAATATAGGCATAGAGAGTTTTAAGGACCTCTATCAAGAAGATGAAGACTTTAGAGAGGCATCTCAAGTGTGCTATAATACCCGCTCATGTTTTTCTTTCTAGTTTGTGATGCCATACTCTTTTAGGCATTGGTTTCAGATGATTGGCTAAATTCTTTTAGGATACATTTCATGTGAGCTGTTATTATTTCATTTAATGATGATACTTGATTATGATGTCATGGATTGATCATATGCATAGATAGATGTGATGATGTTTTCATGTTTATTATTATATGTTGATTTCAGATTATGATATACTTACCCCATACTTGCATGTGTATGGTTGTTTTATATGTTGATGTACCTGTTGATGTGTTGTTGTGGTAGAGGACAAAGACGTAGTTACTTACTTGAGTGAGTTCCACACATTTGACTGATCCCTATCATTGTTTGTGATATTATATTATGTATGTACATGCATGTTCTTTGATGACAGGATTGCAGGTACAAGGCATCGTCTTCCCTGAATTGGCAAGAGTGAGCGTGCCCATAAATATTCATCTCAATGGTAAAGAGGGGAGGTAACATACAGATCCAAAACCCTAACCTAAGCCTAAATCATCCTAATGTTAGATGAGTTTTAGTATGACTACCCTATTCGGATCCGTCTAGGTGACAGGAATTTGAATGCCCTTTTTCCTGAGTATGTATGTGTTTTGCATGTGTTTGCTTTCAGGTGATTTTTGTATTATTGAGTGTTTTTCCATATTCTGTGATTTAATGGATTATAGTTGAATTAATTATTTAATTATATCCTAAGTTTATTTTAAATAAATAATTAAATGGAAATATTTGAATATTTTGATTTAATTAAATATTTAATTTAAAACTATAGTAAATGTGCTTATATGATTAGTTAAATAATTAAATATTTGGTTGCATGCATTATTGTGACATAAATATTTAACCTATTTAATTAAATATTTCATTATTTACATGTGCATGAATGTGTTGAAAAAGTATTTTCAAATTTGAATATCTCAACTTGAAATTAGGAGTCAAAGTTGAGTTGTGGCAATAAAGTATATTTTATTTAATTAATTTGGATTTACTTTCAATTTTGAGTGGAGTAATTTTAGGGTTTGACCTGGGAGTTGTCATCAAGCTTTGCATGTTTAGGGGAATTTCAATCTCTTTAGGGGGAATTGGTCATTCATTCTCTTATAAAAGGTTGTTGGTTTTGGAGAGCTTTTGGTGATTTTGGGTTTTTGAAGGATTGTGGATTGTTGTGAATCCTTGTTGATTGAAGCTTTTTGGGATTATTTTGCTTGTGTGTGTGCTCAGATCTTCATAGTTGCCAGATCTGTGGTTGAACTAGGGTTGAGGGTTTTCAGATTTGCTTTCATCTTCCAAGCTACATTCTTACATTTCTTGTGTTGGAATCAAGGTAGGTTTCATTTTCCATGTATGGGTTCAATTTTGTAGATCTGAGGTGTTCAATGTTGATTTAGTGCATATTTGTTATTTTGGCTTTTAAATTGCTTAATTGTTGTTTATATGTTTTTGGGTGTTAATAAAAACCCTAGATCTAAATTTCTTTCATTCTATGTATTCTTAGCATCGTAGGGTTATGGTGTCAAAATTTTGGGAAGAAATTCCCTCTAGATCTCTTAGAAAAAGAAAAAATTAATCCTTTGTATAGTTTGAAACTATAGAGAAAATTAAATTTATGGTTTATTGATGTTTTGATGTTTTCAGGGTTCATGAAAAGCTTAGATCTGTCATTTTCATGTTAATATAGTTCTTAGCATAGTACCCTTAGGCTGTCAAAAATTTCGTGAAAAGATTTCTTCTAGAACTCCTGGAAAACGAAAAAATCAAGCCTGCCTATAGTCCTAACTATAGAGGAAATTAAATATTTGGTTGCTTTCGAATTTCATTGGAAAAAAATTTAAATAGTTGAAAAAAAAGAGGTCTTTGTATTTGATACAGACTGGTGAAAAAGAGTTAATTAAAAAATAAATTTCTTTTCCTTTTTGGATTTCTGTTTTCAGATTGTTAAATAATAAATTTGAAAAAATAAATAAATTCCTTTTTAAAAATAACAGTGCAGCTATTAAAAGAAAGTGTTTAAAAAAAAAAATTAATAAACTAAGTTGGGGGGGCGGGGGGTGGGACCCCATCCCCACAGCCCCCGCACCTTTGAAAGCGTGTAGCCTTAAAGGCTACAGGGGCCGTCTGGTCGCCATCGGCGCCGGCGGCCAAGGGAGTTAGGTAGGGTTGGGGGGGGAACCGCGTGGGTCCCCATATGTTTTGTTAATTGGTTTATATTTTTTTAATTGAATTTTTTTTTAATTAGTTTTTATTTAATATGTAATTTTATTAATTGATTTATATAGTTAGTTTTTAATTAATATGAGTTTTCAGTAATTAATGTTTTAAATTAATTTATATATGTATTAATTAATTTATGTGGTTAATTTTTAATTTATATGTATATAAATATATAATTATTTAGAAATGGTTTTATTAATATTTAAGTTATTAATAAAGGGTTATTAATATACTTTTAATTACAAATTAGTTTAGATGACATGGTTAGTTTTAAGTAATATATATTATTATTGAATATTAATTAACATATGTCATTGTGAGAGCTAATAGATTTTTATTTAATATGAAATTTTAGATTAGTTTGTATTGGGTTGATTTTTAATTATGATTAATGTAGAATTGTAGTTAATTAATAATTAATTAATCTACATTATACTTAATTATGATTTAATTAAATGCATATTATAATCAATTCACTATAGAATTACTTCATACTATAATTGGTTGATTATGTGTGTATTTGGGATTATAAAGAGGAATGTTAATTTATGGAATTTAATGAATTGTGGATTCTATTTGATGTTGCATTTAATAATATTCCTAGTTGAGTAACTGTGAATGATTACATGGATAAAGTGCATTTTTTAATCTTGTTAGACATTTTGTTTCTAGGCATCTGTGTGGTTCTTGTTTGCTTACATGTGTTACTTTTGGGATATTAAATGACCTAGGATGTATACAGAGGTTGGGGTGTGTGTTTATATTTATGTTACTCTATGGCATGTGTGTTCATGTTATTACCCTAAACTGACCATGTGACCCATTTGATTTTTTTATCTGCTAGTGTACCTATGTGACCATTCCTATTGTATGGGATACTGATTTGGGGTACACTAGGGTTGTGACGTATGCTAGATCTCTTAGGATATTTGAGCCTAGGATAGGTTACCTAGATGTGTAGTAGGGGGTGGCTTGCAATAAGCTCTGTGTCTATAAGAGACTACTAGATTGCTTATTGTAGAGTTTCTTAATAAGTGATAACTAAAGACATACTGAGAGATTAAAATGAATTAATAAGATATGATTCTCCTCACCCGTGCTTGAGTTCTAGTAAAGAATGAGATGGAGGTTTAGATAGTGCTTGCCCCCTTACGAGGTGCGGGTTTTGGCATAGTTAGTGATCTTGTCAGTTTTAGAGGTCATTGGCTCCATGTATGGTCACCTAGGTGCCAAAATCTATTGTGATTATCGAGGTTGAAATTAAGGGTTAGACGTACATGATGACACCTTCCTTTACACATGCTAGATTTCCTATGTTTTCAGTTGCCTCTAGATTAGTGAATCTTACCTATCATGATGATTGGTACACCAAATTAGAGAGCTATCAGGATCCCTTTCTTAGTGGTTATTCCTTCTTGGTTTTGGATATCCGATTTGGATCTATTGTTATCACCTCAGCACAGTGGGGTGGACCTTTGTGGTTCCACATGGATGGGTGGTAGTGATTCTTTACCTATTGAGATTCAACATCCTTGTACCAGGTGCTTGATGGTTCCTTGCAGATGAGCTCTTTATGTTCCTTCATCATTTATTATATAATTTCATTATTGTAAATCCTATAATAGGGTATTACATGTGATATCTAATCTAGAAATTATAAATAAGTAGATTAGAGTGATTACCACATACCCTGCGATATGTACAGTGGATGTGTGTTATGGTGGTTTCATGGTTATCCATGAGGATGTAACTATGGTTATGTAAGTTGTATTTGTTATGTTTAATCAGATGGAATCTGTTGTTATATTGTTAGTTGTGTTTTATTTTAAGTAATTCAACGTCATGGAACCCTTGAGTAGTGTAATCTATGTGAGTGTAAGACATGTGTATGAATGGTAATTGCTTCCACATGAATGTATGTTTCTTTATGTTAACTTTAAAAAAAAATTATTCAACACACATAGTGACATGTACTAGGTTAATCTCTCTTGGGTTCCCTGGAGGGGCGTTACATGTGCCATGATTTTCAGAACCACTCTCAGAAAATTCTCTGAGTTCACATTGTAGAATGGACTGTTGTTCAAAGGAAACCAATTATGTGTGCCAAGGGGTTCTACAAGGATGAATCTCATATAAGAAAAGCATAATAGATCTATGAATGGACACTTTGGGGTAAACAATACCTTGGAGTTAGTCCAAAGGTTCTATCATTGGCCTAAGTTGATAAAGGATGTCACTAAATATGTGGAACAATGTGTAGTATGCATGAAGGTAAAGGGAGGTAGCAACAATGCAGGCTTGTATCAACCCTTACTTGTCCCAAATAGACCTTGGGAGTGTGTGGCATGGAATTCATAGTGGATCTACCAAAGAATAAGCAAGGCTATGATAGTATAAATGTAGTAGTTGACAGATTTAGCAAGATGGGGCATTTCATTCCATGCAAGACTACTAGTGATGCTAGTCACATAGCATATCTATTCTTTAAAGAAGTTGTAAGGATTCATGGACTACCCTTAAGTATTGTATCTGATAGGGATGTTAAGTTCATGAGCCATTTTTGGAAAACATTTTGGAATAGATTGGGTACAAACCTTTCTTTTGGATTAGCATACCATCCTTAGATTGATGGTCAAATGGATGTGGTCAACAGGGTGTTGGGTAACCTATTGCAGTGCCTAACAAAATAATATGGTCAGACATGGGATGTAGTCATACCTCAGGCTGAATATGCCTATAATGACAGTAGGAATAGGATGACAGAGAGAATCCCTTTTGAAATAGTTTATGGAATGCGTCCTAGGGGAGTTTGTGAGATTAGGGATCTTGGAGGAAGGGATTACAACAATGGGCATGCTGAAGACTTCACCCACACTATGAAGGAGATCCAAGAGCAGGTCAAGAAGAATATACAAGATAGTCAGCAAAATTTGAAGAGAAAAAGTGGATGAGAAGAGTAACAATATCCAATTTCAAGTAGGAGACTATGTTGTGGTTCATTTGAACAAGTCAAGAATGTAGAAAGGAGTTCCTACTAAGTTGTAGATGAAGAGAATAGGCCCATGCAAATTCCTAGCTAAATATGGGGCTAATATCTACAAGGTAGACTTACCTTCTGATTTGAATGTCTCTTCTACTTTTAATGTGCAGGACTTACTTTAGTTTAAAGGTCCATTGACTGAGATCAATCAACATAATCAAGGATTTTAGAGTGATGTAGACCCTGATGTGGTGTCTACCAATCAACAACTTACAGCTGAGGGAGCTTTGGATTCTAGAGTACAAAAGACAACTAGACACAAGGTGTATATGGAGCACCTTATCAAGTGGAAAGATAGGCCTGAATCAGAGGCTTCATGGATTGAAAAATCTGACTTCAAGAAGCTAGGAATTCCTAACTCTTGATTGTCTATAGGAGTGACTTTACTTTCCCTTTTTGGGGGAGTATGGTGCAGGAGCACCTAGGTAAGGCTCTTTGGTAACCTAGGGTTTCTAGAGTTCTTTTGGCTTGTAGTGGTTCTAGCCAAACTAATAGTTGAATAATAATAATAGAGGTGTCCTAAGGTGTGTGTTAGGTCTTTATGGAAGGTCCTTTCAAGTTTTTTTTGTCTTTTAGGAAACAAGTGCCAATTTGGACCCTAATTGCCAATGTTGTGGCAATGGTGTAAACCAAGCACATAGGGGTCAAATTTAGAAAAAGAGTTTTTAAGGACCTAAGAGTGTTTTAGTAAGAATTGTATAACTAAGACTATTATGATGTGTTCATGGTCTTATAATAAAGTTTAGAATGAATTTCCTAAAATTGTGGAAAGTTGTCAAAATTGGCAATGTTGTCATTTGACAACATTGACAACAATTGTGCAAGAAGAGCATTTTCGACAAAATGGTTATTTTAACTATCTGAAACCATCAAATTAGGGATGGGGACAAGTATAAGAGGCCTCCCTCAACCTATAAGCAAGGTTGGTGAACATTTTGAAAATACAAGATTTTCTGTGTGTACATTTTCAGAGCAAATTTAGTGTGTTTTCTTGTTTTCAGTAGGTAGATGGATTAGATCTTAGTCTAAATCCATTGATTAATGTAGGATAGGTTAATTTGAGATTTTTCATGGATTTATTTTGCAAAGTTTTAGTTTTTATATTGGGTTTGTTAAATTCTTTGTGTTTTACCCTGTCGCTGGTCTGAACTAGGTAGGTTGGACAAATGGGGTCTTAACTCAACTTGCCACTGCAGATTCTATAAAATATATTTGCATGGGTGATAATACTCCATGTAAATTATTTTTACAGAAGGAGGGGCCCAAGAAAGTAGTTTTTCTATTTTTGCAATGATGCCCTAGGCGAGCCTGTTGTGTATGGCTAGGGACTAAGAAACATTGCAAGTGATGCGACGAGGGTTGAATGCATTGGTGGCTTCAACCAAATCTCATGGAGGTATATATTAATGTATGTAAGAATCCCAATTCTAAGGAGAATTTTGGAGGAGTTGTGTGGTTATTGGAAGAACATTTTTGTGTTCAGACTGTCAAAAATGCCTAAAAACCCTGATTTCTAGGCATGATAGTAGGAAGGGTTGTACGGAAAAATTGGGGATTAGAGACCTTGAAAATATAAAATTTATTAATAAAGGGTGTCTTAATCCTAAACCCTTTTGGAGTCTTGTGTGAGAAAATTTTAAGTTATCTTCAAATTGGCAAGAAAAAGGCCTAATTGGCTTGTAGCCCTATTTGGGGTGAGAAAGGTGCTTTGTGAAGTATTCGACTATTATGTGCTTATGCATGGTGTAGGTAGGGGTTAAAATTGAACCAATTGAGGTCTTGATGACCTATCCTTCCATGGAGTTAAGTCCTATGAGGAATTGAGAAAATTCTTGGAGATTAAGGCTAGGGAAGACCTAGTTAGTTTATGTTGCAGAATGGAGTATTTTTGGTGTACACTAGGTGAAAGGTTAGGATCTTGTGTAAAGATACCTAAGGCGAGTAGGGTGAGAATAGAACCCTACTATGTCATTGAATTGGCCTAAGGAGACACTAGAGGAGAAAAGGGTAAAGAGCAAGCCTAGGTGTGTTACATCAACTACAAGATATGAGGAATACCATCCATTGCTTTACTAGCTTCAGTTCTTAATTCAATTTGATTAGTATCCTTAAAATCATTTATCAAAATGTGCTTAGGGCTTGTTATAGCCTATGTTTCTTCATTGTGAGGCTTGTTAGTGAGTGTCAATACTCGCTCGGGGCTTGTATCCTCTTTTGTTACATCAAGTATTTTTCTCCATGCATCCTCACTTGATTTTTCAAGCTCAAATAGGTTTCCTTGGAGCATGGCTCTCAATTTTTTTGAGAACTTCTTTGAATGTAACTTCATCATTTCTTCCCTTTTGGACTCAGGTTGGATAACAAAAACTATAGATCTTTACCTTATTTGTTTCTCAGACTGTAATGCAAATGTCCACCTTGATGATATTCTATCAAGAAGTTCTTGTGGAATTTTAATTTCAAACTGTATTGGTATATATTAAAATATAGACATTGTTGTGATAATTTCCTCCTCTATCTTGTTCTAATCCTCAGGAATTGGAGTTAGCCATTTTCTAATCTTAGGGTCAATTATTGAACCTCCCTTGATGATAGATTTAGATAACTCACCAATTGTAGTATGAAGTTTGTTCTTTATTGGTTGCTCATCTTTTTCAATGTCTTTTATATCTTTCTTGCTTCTGATGAATTTTCTTCTTTTTTTCGGTGTCTGTTTCCTGGTTTGAGGACTTCTTTTGTAAGTCCTCACTTTTCCTTTCCTTACCAGTGATGAGATTGCATCTTTAGTTGTATGAATTCTAGTACTTGATGTAGCAATATTCCTTGGTTTATTTATAGGTGGTGGTGGTGCATCAGACTCTATAGATTCAGAGTCACACATTTTCTCTTCTTCACTGATGGTTGATTGTCCCTCGGTGTCATCGTTTTGTTCCAACTCTTCATCATCTACCGACAACTTCTTCTTAAGTATCTTTACCATTTTGTCTTTCTTTCTGTCAATTTTATTCACAACTATGCCTATATTTATTCTTTCCTTGGCTTCCTCATAGGTTCCAAACCTTGGCTTTGATTTGTCCAATGGCTCATTTAACAATGCTTCAATTGCATTGGTGGCTTGATCTATGTTGATCTCATAGTCAAGTGGAGATAACCATGCTATCCTTGGTACAACTAGTTTCATCAAGGTGGTATCGGTGTCCACCATAAAACAAATATCAATCTTATACTTTTCTATTAGTTGTCCTGGTATCCTCATCTATTTCTATATTCTATCCTTGAATCTAGTGAAGTATTCATCCATGATTGATACAAACTTGTCACCTAGTGACTTAATGAATTCACGGATATGAATTGTCTAAGGTAGAATCCTATTTCACATTACTGATGGATGGGAAAAAATCTTAGAAGTAGGAAAATATGAACATTAATAGTGATCCAAACTTACATGAATTAGACTTTGCACATCTTATTTTCCTCATGTTCTCATCTAATTTCTTTAGTAGGAGTTATGATAGATCCAACTATAGACCCTTCTTTACAATCTTGTGGGTAGTGTCAACTGCTCCACATGCAATTCTATTCATCCGGTTGGCTTGGAATATTTTGTAGCCTAGCACACAAGCACCAAATTTCATTTATGGATCCTTGATGGAATTTACCTTCAATCATCTTCCATCCCATTTTTGACCTGCCATCTTCTCAATCTCGGGTCAAGAAGGGTGTTTAAGTGCCTTGGCCTTGTTAGTTATAGGATAATCGGTAATAGCATGTATCACAACCATGGTGATCGGTTTTTTTTCATCTAGCCACATCTTTCAGTCATGTACTCTACTCAGCACTATCCTTATCCACTTGGTCTTAAATTCCTTCAGGAACATTAGGGTATTTGTCAGCCATTTGACCTCTATGTGTTTGTGCTCTTCTTTAATGGTTTCTCCTGTGCAAAGCTTCTTGTAAGCTTTCTCAACCTCAAGATCTCATATCTTAGCAATCTTACAATGGATGTATGCCCTGGCATCCTCTACAAGAAAAACCCTAGGTGGAATTCCAAAAAATGCTCCAGTGTCATCGGGTTGCAAGGCAACCTCTGGAAAAAACTTGTAACCTCACAAGTGGTGTTATTTATCAGGTTGACCTTATTTTCTTTGGAGTTCTTGATCTTTGTTGCACGGGATGTGGTTGCCATAATTTCTAAAACTTAGGGCTTTTCCCATAAAATAAATAGTGAGCTCCTTGATGTTACTTACTTAACCTTTTGTAGTTGTTGAATAATCTATTTGAATGTTGTGAATCTATTGGTTAGACGCTTTTGCAATCTGGTCACTCTATGCTTTGCTTCATTATGCTTCTTCACTAGAAATTGCTGGTGATTGAAATGAAGTCTCTGTCATCCTTTTATAGATGGTGCCCTAAGTGGCACATTTAATGCTTCAAAAACTTGTCAGGTGTCAAAGACAGAGTCACTTAGGTTACAAGCCAAATTCATTCTCGGTGAGACTGCGATGCTCAGGATAAGTGTAAGCTCATTTTTCTTTTTACATGTTTACTAATGGATCTTGATATATGTCAAAGACAAAATTGCCTTTTTTTAACATGATTACTAATGATGCTCAGTTTACTCTAGCAACTTAGCTTTTATATGTTAACCAATGGGTCTCAGTAAGCATTGACAACTTAGATTTGTAGGTACACTGATACGTTTTGGTATGCATTGACCGATGTGATTGAATTCACAAATTCATAACAAGTAGTACCATAGTGCATCTTTAATCATGATAATTTGGAATTTCATCAATGTATAATGGAACTGATGTAAAACATAACTTGGTATAATGCAAATCCATACTTACATGTTCTGCTTAGGTGGGGGTGGTGATGTCACCAGATCCATTGGATCAGGTGTCATCAGTTGCATTTCTTGGTCCAGCATGATGAGTGTTTGTATCTTTCCTCAACATTTTGTTTCTCATCCTTTTTATATCTTTAATGGTGTTTTCATTGGGAACAGTGCTTGTATCTGTCACTCAGTCTCTCTAGTCCTTTCTTAGATGACCGACCCTATGATAGTGTAAGCATGCCATTCTGGGGTTAGTCCAGCTTCTGATATTTCTTGTCCCTTTCCTCATGAATTTTTCAGCTATGTGACCAAATCTACCACTTGATGTGCATTTTTCCCATGTTTTGTACTCCCAAACATATGAGTTACTGACTCTTTTTGGGGGATAAGCATTTTCTTGATATTTTGGCTTCCATGCTTGATTTTTCTTTTTCCTGCATTGAAGAGATGTGTGCCCATGCATTTTGCAAGAAGGAAAATATTTTTCCATGTAGGTTTCCTTCTTTCATTGTATCACCTTAGATTTACATTCATATGCTTTATTTCCTTTCTTGTTACAGTTATAACAATTTCCTATGAAAGTAGATGTGGATTTAGGAATACCTTTAATTTTTCTCCTACAAATATTTGATGTGTGGCCTCATTTTCTACAGTGATTGCATGACTTCTTTCTTTGTCTTGGATCTGTGTAGACATATTTTGTATCACATTGGTATGTTTATTCTCCATGCTTGGTATATCCTAGTTTGTTATTATTGTTGACTCTTATTTCTCCATCCAGAAAATCATCCATCCTTTTTGTACTTTCTTCAACTCTCTTAGTCATATCATTGTGTTGTTCCTAAATTCTTACTTCATGCTTCAATTTTTCATTTTCTTCTCTTTGTTCACTAATAGCTTCTATTTTCTCAATGAGTTCTATGTTCATTCGGTTTGCCTCTTGACTCATAAGAATAATCTGATTGGTGATATCATGATGACGTTCAGTAAGTCCTTGTATTTTTGACTCTTTCTCTTGTATATTTTCAATTATCTTCCTCCCGTCATCAATATCTAGTGTTCTTTCTTTCCCAGCTTGTTTAGCATTGTTCATGACATCAATCATCCTTACCATCTATGTATCTTGACTGATTTGTAGAATATTTACTTACTCTATTAGATGTTGATTGCTTTCATTCCAACTTGTGATGCTTCCTTTAGATGTGTTTGATAATTTGCTAGATGTATATCCTAATGACACAAATAAATCAGGTATCTCTTTTTCATGATAGTGTGTTTCATTACAATGACATGCAATAGCCTTTCTATTATCTAGTAGTTCTCTCATCTTGATTCTTGCTACTTTGTATTGCCCATAAAAGATCTATATCTCTAGCTTCTGATTATCAATACCTTTGTATAGGTTATACCTTTCCATTGTATGATCTTTTCTCTCAAGTATTTAAAATTTTCCAAATAAGAGATCTATTTCTGATACCAATTGTTCGAAATAATGGAATGGTTTATATTGAGAGGGGAGGGGTGAATCAGTACCCTTAAATTTTTTGTCAATTAACCTTTATCCTTTATGTAATTGATTTCTTGTATTACAAACTATCTCTCTTATTCTATCTTCATGCATGCAATATCAATTCATAAAATCAATTGCATGTAAACATTCATAGAAACATTTTTTGACACAAGATTTGGTAACGCAGAAAACCCCTGTTAGAAGGTAAAACCTGTAGTGGGGATGAAACCCACAAACACTTCACTATCTGTAGAATGGAAGTGGTTAGTTAAGGCTTACAAGTTTCATCATTTATAATGATCTTACCTTGTTAGGAGTAACTTGTAGAGACTTGTTAAGTTCTACTCTGTTAATTTCTTTAGCTACATTATTTAGTGTGCTCTCAGTTAAGAGGTTTACAAAAGGATTGTTAAATCCACCTTCTAAAAGGATTTCTTCTATTTTCTACACTTGTTACAATGTAGTAAAAAATATTCATCGACCTAAGTATATGCAATCTAGAATTGTTGATTAAAGATCCATTAAAGTTCACATGTACAATTATCACCTATAGTGATTGATCAATACCTCTATTCTGCTCGGTAGCCTTGAATCTGGTTCTTGATAAGTGTTTTCACATTTTTCTATTCTCCTGCATAAAAATATTAGTATGATCCATAGATGTGGTCCTCAGCTACAATCATCATCACATCATATTGTTCTGATTGATTTCACATCTATTTATACATTGAAATTGACCTATTTTAGTTTCCCGCTTTTCAAAGATAACTTTATGATCAAAGGTCTACAACTTGACCTTGATCTCCTACTTTGCATATTTATAATTAGTTAGATTGATTAAAAAAATTACAATTACAATTCTTATCCCTCAAGAAATGGATTTAAATAAAATCAAAAAGCTAAATATAAAACACAAGTATTTTATTTGACGTGTAAGTCAGATCTACATTTTTTGGGATTATAACTATCTCTCGGTAGACTGGTGCTTCGGTTACTCTGTATTCTACCTATCAGAGTCCTCTGTGAACTATCTATATGTTTCCCTTATTTTCTGATCTGTCAATTTCCTCTGTTGGTTTACTCTATCAGGTTCCACTTGTAAACTATGTGGTTGTTTTACATCGTAGCCTACTCTGTCAGGTTGTACTAAACCTCTCTTTCGGTGTTGGTTTTACCGACAATGTACTACTTGTTAATGGACTTAAGCATAATCTATTTAGTGTTGGACAGTTAGTGGACAGAGGTTATCAATTGAAATTCATTGATGGGAAATTCTCCATCAAAAGAAAATTAGGAAACTTTATCGCATCTGGTACTAAATCAAGAGCTAATGTATTTGAATTGAATACATCTGAAGCTTCATGTTTTATTGTGAAGGTTGATAACAGTTGGTTATGGAACACAATATTTTGTCATGTTAACTTTGATAATATTGTGAAGGCAAGTGTGACTAATGCTATGAGAGATCTACCTAAGATTATAAAATCATCTAAAATTGTGTAGAGAGTGTGTAATGGGGAAGAAGACTAGAAGCAGTTTTAAAAGAATATCTTATTCAGAAAAAAAGTAAGTTGTATCTGGTACATACAAATATGTGTGGTCCTAAAAGAACAAGATCTTATTATGGAGAAAGGTACTTTAAACTCTTTGTTGATGAATTTTCTAGAATGATGTGGCTTACATATTTAAGAGGAATTTAAAGCATTCGACAAATTCAAGTTATTCAAAGGAAAAGTTGAGAATGAATTTGGTTTGACGATAAAATGTTTGAGATCATATATAGGTGGTGAGTTTACATCAAATTTATTTAATACCTACTGTGAAGAACATGGAATATATAGACAGACATCAGCTCCTAGGACACTACAACACAATGGGATAGCAGAGAGAAGAAACATAACAATATTAGATGTTGCAAAGACTATGTTTCTGGAAGGAAATGTATTACATGTTCATTGGAAGAAGCTATTGGTACTATTGTGTACACCTTCAAAAGCATTTAGATCAAGAAGTTACAAGTAATAATCCTTATGAATTATAGTTTGATCATACTCATATTGTAAAATATTTTAGAATATTTGGAATTAAATGCTATATCAAAAGAGATGATGAGATAGGGAAGTTTGATGCAAGAAGTGATGAAGGTATTTTCATTGGTTTTTATACAAAGAGAAAATAATATAAATGTTTAAATATGAGGTTGAGGAAGTTGATTGAAAGTGCTAATGTGAAGATAGATGAAAATTTTTAGATTCAGGAAAGAATATATGACTATGGTAACATTGTAAAGATAAAAGAGGTCACTACTGAACCTCCAGAACCTTTGATGGTTGATGACGAGATTGAAGATTAATCAATTGAGATTATTGAGACTCCTAAGACTCTGAGGTATGTTAATAAGATCCATCTAAAAATCAAATCATTGGTAATGCAAGTAAAGGAATGATGACAAGATCACAAGTTAGAGATGAAATTTGTTTGATTTATCAAGTTGAACCAAAAAATACCAATGAAGCATGTAGATGTGAATCCTGGACTAAAGCTATGAAAGAAGAACTTGAACAGATAAAGAAAAACAATACTTTGGAATTCATTCCAAGACCTAAAAAAAATGTGATAGAAACTAAATGGGTATTCAAAAACAAAATGGGTGAGGAAGAAACAATGGTAAGAAATAAGACTAGAGTTGTTTGTAAATACTACTCACAACAAGAAGGCATAGACTGTGAATAAAACATTTACTCTTGTTGCTACATTGGAATCTGTGAGATTATTTATTGCTTATGTTGCACATAAATACTTTAAAGTATATCAGATGGATGTAAAATCAACATTCTTGAGTGGAGATTAGGAAGAAGTATACATTGAGCAACCTGATGGATTTCCATTGATAGAAGATGAAGACATGTATGTAAATTAAAGAAAGCACTGTATGGACTGAAACAAGCACCAAGAGCATGGTATGAAAGACTAGACAATTATCTAATTCATCTTGGTTTGAGAAAAGGTAATGCATATAGTAATTTATATTTAAGAACTGATGAAGATGGAATTTTAATAATAGAATTTTTCATTGATGATATCATTTTTGGAGGCAATGATAAGGCAAGTAAGAAGTTCTCTAAGGAAATGGAAACTAAATTTGAGATGTCAATGATTGGTGAAATTAAATTCTTTCTTGGTTTGGAAATAAATTAGAGTAAGAATGGTATTTTTATATCTCAGACCAAGTATCTCAAGGAAATGTTGAAGAAGTTTGGAATGGAAAATTTCAAACCTGTTGGGACACCTATGGTGACTGGTTACAAACTGACTAGTAATGATGAGGCTCAAAGTGTTTTTTTTAGAAAAAGTATAGATTAATGATTGGTGATATAGAATATCTAACTCACACTAGACTAGATATTTCCAATGCAGTTAGAATTATGGAAAGATATCAAGAAGATACTAAAGAAACATACCTTTCTATTGTGAAAATAATTTTCAAATACTTGAAAGGAACAATAGAATATGAATTATGGTATGAAAAAGTAGATAACTTTATTTTGTAGGATTACACTAATGTTGATTGGGTAGGTAATGTGGATGATAGAAAGAGTACAAGTGGTGGTGCATTTTTCCTTGGGAAAAGGATGGTTTCTTGGTTAAGTAAGAAGTAGGACTGTATTGCTCAATCTACTACTAAATCAGGGTATGTTTCTTCTGCCATAAATTGTACAAAAGTTGTTTAGATGAAACAAATGACGAAGGACAATAGAATAATTTTTCAAGAGCTAGTTGTTATCAATTGTGATAACACTAGTATAGTGAATATGTGGAAGAATCCTATAATGCATTCAAACAATAAACATATATCTATTAAGTATCATGTCTTGAGGGAGAAGGTAGTAGAGAAAGATATTAGACTAGAGTATATTAGCACAAAGGAATAGATATAAGATATATTTACAAAACCTTTGCCAAAAGATGCTTTTGAGTATCTTAGAAGAGTTCTTGGGGTTAGAGGCCCTCCTTGTGATAATTAATTGAAGAAGACATTCATCAGTCCAGTGGATTTCAAAGATATATCACTTTCTGGACTTGATGTATGGATTTAGTCCTTAGGGGGAGTAATTGTTGGAATATTTGTGCACATTTGGGTGATTTTGCACCTGGTTATTGGATACTTGAATATTTTAAAAATCTACACCTTTAAAAAGTTCAAAGAAGACTTATGGCACCATTTTCCATTGTTATCAAAGGGGGAGACATCCTATGTGAAAATCCCTACTGCTTTGGGGAGAGACTTTATGGTGAACTGTATTAAGGATATTGAGAAGATTGTATTGAGAGAGAGTAATTTTGGGTTGATGGCTTTTCCCATATGTTGTCATCAATGCAAAAGGGGGAGATTTTTTTATGATAGTAGATTTGGGTACTACTGATGTTGTTGGCATTCATCTTTTGTCATTGATGTCAGCATATGTTTATCTAGAGAGAACAAACTTGTTATTACTATTGTATGTCAATTGGTTGAAGTGTAGTAATAGTGTACGGATGATTCAGGATAGTCAAAGATAAGGATATGAAAAAAAATGTGTGAAGAACTTATTCCTAAGGTCACTTGACTTGAGGTCACATATTGGTGATGTTACAGATGATTTAGTGAAGAATGGTTTTTGGAATTTCACAGTAATGCTTGACAAAGAAGGTCTCTGTATTTTGTGTATATCTTATAGGCCAAAATGTGTCAACACATGCACACTTAGGGGATGACAAAGGACACATTGATGAATTTTTTTTGTTGATTGGTAATTGTGAGAGTATTGGTGACATCAATTGTGGCGTGTATTCTAGAGGAGACTTATTTGGTGGCTAACTTCAGACATGTAGCGTATATTATGAATTGAGAGAATGGATTGCAGATCTTGGACTATATCTGATGGATTGTAATGGACTTTTACTGGTTATAGGTACTGTGTGTATCTTAGCAAGGGGTTAAATAATTATTTGTATACTGGGAAAGCCTAATTGGCCAACCTAATTAATTATTTGTGTATTGGGAAGCTTAATTGGCTGCCCTAATCAATTATTGTAATAGGATATATATGGGAGATCTTTTCTTTTGGAAAGAAGTAGTGGTAGAGATTGTAAAGGCAAAGAAGTGTGGAACCTGAAAATCTTGATTGGATACTAGATGTAGAGTAGAGTTTTTCATAAGAGTACTTCATTGGAACTGACCAAACAAAGACTATTTCTATCAAAAAGTTCATTGGATTATATATTCCTTATATACACTTGTTCGGATTGTGAATCCTTGAGGGTGGCTTTAACCTTCTTTGGGAAGTTTTCCTAGGCATTGAGCCCATTGTTTCTCTTGACTCCTAGTAGGGTTTGTCCTTTAACTGGGACTGTATACTGTAATGTTGTAATAATCTCCTAATAGGGATAAATCTTTTAACAGGGATACTATACTCTCAGTATATTATTTGTGGGTGCTAATTCCCACCAGGGTTTTACGTTTAGCATGGTTTCCTCGATGACAAGTATTATGATATTGTGTTGGCATTTACTGTGTTATCATTTGAGTTAAAGTTCTGGTTTATAAAGTTTAAATTTTAATATTGTATATCACAACTTATTGACCCCCCTATTAGTTGTGCTTGTGGATTATTATTCCTAACATGTGTCTATGCATAAAGGATTTGTGCTTGTGGAATATTATTCCTAACATGTTTGTGCTTATGAATAGTCCAACCAAATTGAATGTTGAGTGGGAATGATTCATATCGCATTTGTGAGAACATGATTTTGTTATGCACAGATTGATGATTCTGCCACTGATGTCTGGAAACATGATGTTTCATTTGCAAAAAGGAGACCAGTATGTGTAGACGTCTAAAATGGTCCTTATATTAATTTAATTAATATTCCCTTAGAATTATAATTAATTTTAATTAATTAATTATATTTGTTATGTTCTTCTATTTATTTAATTAAATATAATTCACTTTTCATAGTATTTGAATTTAATTTAAATACTATCCCCCTTTGATGAATTAGATTTTATTTAATTCCCCTTCATTAGTCCCCTTTTAATTACTTTTTAATTTATTTATTCCTCCATATGACTTAAATTCTACTAAACCAAATTAATCTAAATTTTTAATTTGGATTAAAGTAATTTGAACCTAGATCCTACCCTACCTCAGATCACTCTCACCAAATAAACCTACTCACTAATTAACTAAGGTTAATTAGGCTAATTTATTGATTCCTATAATAATTAGTCCTAATTATTTGCTCACACGTTTGAGAAAATTTCCAAAAATTTACTTTTCCAAATAATCCTAATTTGGTGCCAACAAGGTTTCTTACACCCATGATGACACCTTACACTTTCTAAAAGTGTTTCATTGGACTAACACTCTTACACCTCTTACAAGATCCTTCACATGTGTACTTTAATTACACTTTGACCCATCGCATGCAAAGTTTCTCACACATGTGTGAGAAAAGTGGGTCTCTTGCATGGCATATGTGTCTCTCATGTGGCACCTATGTGGATTCCACATGAGCTCCACCTCATCCAAGCCCTCTCTCTCCTCCAAAAAATCTATATAAAAGGTCATTGTTAAGAGAAAATCATCTCCTTTTTATGCATTGTTATCATGTTAAAATAGCTCTAGAATTGCATTAGTTCATATTTTCCAATCTTATCTCTTAGTTAATTTCACGCTTAATTCATATTTGAATCTAGAAATCATATGTTATGATAATGACAAATGAATCTAGTTTTGTTTATCTCGTGTATCATCCTAGTATAGTATTTGCATATCCATCATCATTTGATGAAGGCTTGAGACAAGTTCCTCATACTTGTTCTTGAGTTCTTCATTGTTTCCATTAGTATGCATTGTAGCTTCCATCCATCAATCATAGTGGGATTTTGATATTGTGTTGGGAGAGCACACCCATATAAAATCTCTAAGAGAAAATCAACAAGGTATTGGGTGCCCTTTTTCAGCTCATCGGAGGTTATGAAATCATGTTTTGAAGTATGTTTTTTAGACTTGTCAGTGTAGCTTAATGATCTTATATCTCTAACATTTGCATGTCTGAGCATGCTCCCAATAGGTAGGTTTCCAACATATACAATATGTACAAATTTATTGCAGATTTTTTAAGAGATTTTGCAATTTTTAGGATTTTTGAGATATTTGGATTTCTTTGTGATGATCTTTTTTTAGGAATTTTTATGATTTTTTCAGCATCATATTTGATTTTTAAAGGATTTTTTTTTTAGGACATCATTTGATTTTTTTTTCAGAAATTTTTTCTATTTTTTTGTACTTATTTCAAAAAATTTATAATTTTTTTATACTTTTTTCATAATCATGCATAATAGTTATGGAGGTGCATGTTCTTCAGTGCTTCAGACAATGGTTCTCCCTCTAGTGTTGTGAGCTGATACACTCCAGACCCATATGATGCAATGACTATATAAGGGTCATCCCAATTTGGTTCAAATTTTCTAGCCTTTTCTCTACGTGGATGGGTTTTGTAATTCATCTTTAGAACCAAGTCTCCAATTGCAAAATGGAGAGCTCATACTTTCTTTTTGTAACTCTATTTGAGATGTTTTTGATAGGCTTTCAAGTGTACCAAGGTGGTTTGTCTCCACTCATCAAGCATTTCGAGCTCATGCAATCTAGAAACTTTGTACTGCTCATCATCAACAATGCCTTGTAAGGATACTCTCAGTGATGGTATTTCAATCTTGAGGGGTTATATGGCCTCAACATCATAGACTAGAGAGTATGGAGCAGCACCAGTGGGGGTGTGAATGTTGGTTCTGTAAGCCCACAAAGATGGATTTAGTTGTAGGTGCCAATCACGACCAACATCATTGACAGTCTTTTGGAGGATCTTAATGATCATTTTGTTAGATGCCTCTGCTCGGACGTTTCCTTGTGGATAATAAATCCTAGAAAATCCATGCTAGATTTTGAATTTCTCACAAATATTTGTAACATCTTTGTTCTTAAATTGGCTACCATGATCAGTAATGATTGCCAGAGGAACTCCATAGTAGAAAATGATATAATTCAAGATGAATCTAGAAATTTTCTTGCTGGTGATATATGTCGTAGGGATAGCTTCCACCCATTTTGTAAAGTACTTAGTGGCCATGATGATATACTTATGGCCATCAGAAGATAGGGGTGTAATCTTTCATACAAGGTCAAATGCCCATTGAGAAAAGGACCATGGAGAGACCACTAGCTATAGATCTTGTGTTAGAACATGAATCAAATTGCCATGAATCTCGCACTTGTAACATTTCTTAGAAAATTTATGAGCATCTTTCTCCATGGTGGGAAAATAATATACTTCTCTGACCAGCTTCTTGGAAAGACTCAAACCATTGAAATGTCTGACACAAATACCATTGTGGACCTCATGTAAAGTAGTGTCAGCCTCTCGCAAATAAAGGAACATAAGGAGGGTTTGGTCATAGGCTCTCCTATAAATGGTATCACCAAGGATGACATAACAGGAGGCTTGAAAAATAAGATCTCGATGTTTGTTTTGGGATAGGGTGGGGGGTAAGATCTGGGCATGTAGGTAGTTGTAAACATCTTAATACCAAGGGGAATTGGGACCAACAATGTCACACACAAGCTTAGATTGAGGAATGTTAAATGTAGGAAGCAAGAGCTTCTCAATGATAAATTCAAATCTCTCTTCATTATAAGGCATGTCGATCATAGATGCAATAGTGGCAATAAAATCTTCTTGTTTGTTATGTATCCAAGGAAGTTGGTGGAAACTGCTTGTGACAAATTACTCCTTGAGAAAGTTAGCCAACTGTTTGTAAGGCACCAAATTTTCATCCTTGGTTTAATAGTCTTCAGTGACCAATCAGATGACTAATAGAGAATCACCATAAACCTTCAGATGCTATATTTTCCATTGATTAGAAAGTTTGAGTCCAGTGACCAGTGCTTCATATTCGACGATGTTGGTGCTGCATGCAAATCTAATTCTATAAGATTTTGGTATGACATCACCTTGTGGGGTGACAAACATGATGCCTGCCCCTAATCCATGCCTAGTGTGTGAGCCATAAAAATAGAGTTTCCATTCATTGGATTCAGCAAATGTGAAGATGGACTCATCTTGAAATTTTGAAAGCAACAGGTGGTCATCTAGAACTGGTGCCTCTGCAAGCTGATCTACTATCACCTGGCCTTTTATCACTTTTCTGTCTACCTACTCTATGTCAAAATCACTCAAGAACATGACCCATTCGGCTAGGTGACCCATGAGAGCTTCTTTTCCTAGAAGATACTTCAATGGATCGATCCAAGACACAAGCATGGTTTTCTGGTGTAGCATGTAATGTCTTAACTTATGTGTTGCAAAAACCACAGCCAGACATGCTCGTTCAATGAGTGAGTAGTTTAATTCATATCCAACCAGGGTTCTTCTAATGTAATAAATAGATATTTCTTGTCCTTGTTCATCATGTTGTGGAAGAAGAGCACCCAATGCAGTTTTTGTGTCAAAAATGTACAAGATAAATGGCTTTCCTAGAATGGGAGGCATCAAGATTTGTGGATGCAATAGATAATATTTTATTTTTTCAAACAAGTTCTCACATTTTTCATTACAATGGAAAGTCACACCTTTATGTAGTAGATTTTGAAATGACTAGCATTTATCTGCAAGTTGTGCAATAAACCCACAGATAGATTGTAGTTTCCCTTGTAGACTTCTCAGCTTCCTTAGGGTATTTGGGGGAGGCATCTATAAAATGGATTGCACCTTTTTCAGGATCCACATCCATACCTTGTTGAGAGATGATATAGCCTAGTAGTTTTCCAGAAAGAACTCGAAAAGCACATTTTTAGGATTTAAGCGAAGCTTATATCCTTCCATTCTTTCAAAGATTTTAGCCAGAATACTCAAATGATCTTTCCTAGTTGTGGATTTACAGAGGAGGTCATCAACATAATCTTCCATCAAGATGTGCATGAAGTTATGGAATATTGTAGTAATTACTCATTGATAAGTGGCTCTGGCATTCTTGAGGCCGAAGGGCATGACATTCCAACAATAGGTTCCCCAAGGACAGGTGAAAGTTATCTTGGGTTGATCTTTGGGAGCAATCCAAATTTGGTTTTAACTAGAGAATCCATCCATTAGTGACAACATCTCATAGCCTGTAGTCATGTAAAAAATGATATTGATGTTAGGAAGAGGAAAATCATATTTAGGGCATACCTTATTTAGATCACAAAAATTAGTGTATATTTGTATGCCCCCAGCATGCTTGCTAACAGGTACAAGATTAGAAATCCAGTTTGTGTAATCTATAGGTCTCATAAAACTTGCATCCAATATCTTCTTCAATTATGCTTTTACCAGTAGAGCTATCTGGGGATGCATTTTTATTAGCTTCTATTTGACTGGCTTCACACCTGGCTTTAGAGGGAGGTTGTGAAGAACTAACTTAGGATCTAGGCCAGGCATGTTAGCATAGGACCAGGAGAAATTAATCTGGCACTCAAGGAAGAATCTGACAAACTCATCCTTCTCTCCTGGTGAGATTGAGGCTACAAAATGTATGATCTTGGGGTTGTTTGGTGTGCCCAAGTTGATTTCCAAAGTCATTTCAATGAGAAATGTCAATTTCTCCTTTGGAGGTGGTATGTCCAATATTCTATCCTTGGGTACCTCAAAGAGGTTTTCACCCTCAGATACATCCTTTTTTTTAAACTTTTGCATGGTCAACTAGCACCTTTCAATTTTCACTAGAGGACCTATTCTTTTTATTTTTTATTTTTTATTTTTTTTATCATTTTCAATTTTCGGACTGGAAGATAGAGTTGACTCCCCAAAATATGTTGTAGCAACAAGGTCAATGGAGAACCCTTCTTATTGATCACCAAATGGCATGCCCTCTTGGAGCTCAAAGAATTCCTCTATTGCTTCATCATTTTTGAAGCAATCTAAGCTCGGTGATCCTTGCTCATCCCAATCAATAAGCTCAAGGTAGACTAGGGGGATGTCATCATCAGTGGTGTAGATGTTTTTGAGGCCAGAGGTAAAGGAAAAGATGTAAATGTTAGTGTCTTCAAAGTCATAGACTTCATGCACTGAAGGTTCAAGATTGGAATCCCAGAACATTCTAGACTAGGGATTAGGATAGGTTACTTGAGGGGGAATTATGTTAACATGTTTATCTATGATAGGTAGGTCATCAGCTTTAGGGAAGAAATGGTCAAGCTCATAAGAAATAGAGGAATAGGATGTCTATTCCCACTAATTGGAATTATTAGTGTACTCAGAATGGGTAGCCTCATATACCTTTTCATCATTTGAAACCTCCATGTTTTTGCATGAGACCATTTTGGCACTCGAAGATCCAATTTGTAATGGTTTGAATCCAATGCCCAGATGAAGGGAATGACCTTTTCCAGCAATAGGTTCAACAATTCATTTATTGTGTATTCCAAGACCACTATGGTCATCATAGAATTTATTCTGCATGATTGTGAACCCATGCCCGTAACTTTCAATGGGTATCTCACTTGGCTCTTGTTCTTATTTCTATTGGTCTTGGAAAATCTAGCTAGATGCATTGTCATATACATGTTATTCATTCAAACCTCCCTACAGAGTGAATGTAGGTGAGGGAATAACTTTCATGGTAGTCTTGGGTGGTTGTGCTTGCAATAAATTAGGTTTTCCATAAGACTTTGGGGAAAGAGGAAGCTTCCCAAAATGAAAGGATTGTACCATGGTATACTCTCCATGCCCTTTATCTTCAATCTCCATCTTTCCTTTGAACATCTTTTCAAGGGTGGCTGCATCAACATATTTGGAAGAATTGGATGGAGTAGCTTCACTGTTGGTAAGAACCTATTGTGTAGGCCCTTCTCTCATATTGGAACAGAATTGGAAAGGGTTAGGATAACCTGGGACAGTGATCTCAGCTCCATTGTGAAAGAATTTCAAACATTGATGGTACGTTGAGGGAACCGCCTTCATGGCATGGATCCATGGGCATCCTAATATCATGTTGTAGGGAAAGTCTTGATCCAGGACTTGCAGCAATGTGTTTTTAGTAACCAGACCAATTATGATGGGTAGTATGATGACTCCTTTGGAAGGACATTGAGCATCATCATATGTCTTTATTGTGATTCCCGTGGATGGATCAATATCACTCTCCTTGTAACCAAGATCAAGGATGACCTTTAAAGTTTAGATGTTAATTCCTGCTCCACCATCTATCATGACTCGCTAGAGTTTGGCATTATGGACAAAGAATTCAAGATGGAGAGGGTCATTATGGCCAAGCCGGTCATGTGGAACATCATCTTTTGAAAATGTGACATGCTAGGACACAGAGAAGTGCCCCATCATGGCCTGAAACTAGTTAGTGTGAATGTGGGTCAGGATAGTGGACTCTTTCAAAGCTTTGTCAAGGACTTCCTTGTACTGGGGCAATGTGCACTATAGATCAAGGATTGATATCATCGTAGGGGTCTTACCTAGCTGGTTGACAAGGTTGCAATCTGAAGGTAACTTGGGTTTGGATGGTGCACCAGGAACAATAATATTTGTATGATGGGTAGCGACTACACATTGAGGGTTACTATCCTCGAATGTTAGAGTGGACACATGTGAATCGGCCTCAGAGAAACAATTGATGGTATAGTCATGGCTGGTCTGAGTATAATTGACATTGTTCTTGGAATTTGAATTTGATGTAGAGGAATTTTCCTTTTCATGATCCACCAAAGGGTTTGTGAAAATAGTATGGTCAGTATTGGAAGATCCCATCATGGATTCTATCTCAATCACACCTTGATCAATGAGGTCTTGGAACTTATGTTTTAATTGATAGCAGGAATTAGTTATGTCTCCCTTTGTCTGATTATAATTGCAATATTTTTTTTCATCCCACCAAGGGGGTTTAACTATTGGGGGATCGCAGATCTTGGGTAATTGAATATAATTGTTTTTCAATAACTATTGCAATACCTAGTGAAGAGGTTCACCCAATGGTATGAACTGTCTTTACAGTCCATCTTTGTTTCTCGGTGGTCGATGCTGCCAATTTTGTTGCGCGTTATCATTCATTTGTGCTTGAGGTTATTTTTGAGATGGCATTGGAGGCGGTTTTTGATTCATTGTTTGCGTATTTGTAATAGTAGGTCCTTTGAGACTCACTTTTTGTTGTGTCGTGTTGACTGTCTGTGCATCAACAATGCCATCATTTGTGAAATTTTTATTCCGAGACCAACATTTCAGCTTGTCACTTGAAGTGCTCACATTTTGATTTTCCTTATTGATCTTTAATACTCCTTTTTCAATAAGAGCATCTTCAATGTCAATTCCTTTTTTCATGAGCTTCTGAATGGTACTTGGTCATTTGATTTTTAGCTCATAAATCATCTTTGGTACCATATTTTGGATAAATAATCATATTTGTTGTTCTTCTGGCACACCAAAAGGGCATTGACTAACTAAACTCCTCCATCACAATAGGAAGGTCATAAACGATTCTCCAACCTTTTGTTTGGTTGTGCACAATTCAGTTAGCATAACCTCACTTGATATGTTGAATGCAAAGTGAAAGATGAATTTTTCAGCTAGTTCTTTCCAAGACCTGATATTTCTAGGTAATTTAGAGTACCACTCCATTTCTTCACCCCCAAGTCTTTGAGGAAAGAGTTGCATGAAAAACATATCATCATTGTGAACCTTAATGTAAGAAGTATAAAATTCCTGAACGTGATCCACTGGATTACCTTTTCCTTTGTACTTTTCAAATTTAGGTACCTCAAAATTCTTTGGAAAAGGAGGCATGTAAATGCTTAGATCAAATGGATTAGGACATAGGTCTCATTCCATATAAAGTGTCTTCTTTCCCTTGAATTACAGATCATTCAGTTGTTTCTGCAAGCATTGGATTTGTTGAATCATGTCTTCATTCTACAAAGGCTTCACAATTTTTTTACGTGTATAAGAACAATGTGTCCACTTAGAAGTGATTGAACGTCGACTATATTCTAAGGCCCAATCTAATTATGATGATTGAGATGCAATTTTGTGGATTGACAACACATGTTGTCTGGCATGTTGTTGAGGATCTTCCAAATATTGATGATTTATTGGTGGAAGATTATATTGATGACCTTGTGTCACATAGTAAGGTTGAGTAGCTTGTTGTTTATATCTTGGTGCATACTGTTGTTGTTAAGTTTTCACCACATTTTTTTGTTGTTGTGACACATTTTGTTGTTGTGCAATATATGGTTGTCGCTTTAGAATGTATGGTTGTTGAACATGTTTTTATTGTTGAACATGTTGTTTTCATTGTTTTTGAGCATACTACTATTGTAAAGCATGTTGTTGTTGTACATATTGTTGTTGGAGAGCATGTGTTGAGCATATTGCTATTGTAGAGCATGTTGTTGTTGTTGTACATACTATTGGATATTTTGTTGTTGTTGTTGTTGTTGTGGGTGTAGTTGTTGCACCTTTCAACCTTGCACATGTTGGGTGACAGGATAAGATTCTTGACCCATCTACATTGTCAGTTGTTGCATGTTATGGTCTTATTGAAATCCAAGTGGTGCAAGTATACCATCAAGATTTCCGGTCTTACATTTTTTTGGTTGTGCTTGAGACATCATGTTAACTTGGGTTGCAAATTTTTGTTGCACTGGTTGTACTAGATCCACAAGTGGTGCTTTTTGAGCCACTTGGTCTTGTTGCACTTGTTGTGATACATGTGCTTGTTGAGTCACCTTAGGTGGAATTGGTGTGATTTCCACAAGGCTCTTCCTCTTTGATCTTGCAACTGATTTGGTATAGTTATAGTATTCACATTAGATGTATCAAATGTGGGTAGCCTTGGTGGCTCATTAAATGGTCATTTGGACATTGTTGCATTTGAAGTACTTCCTAGGAATGTTGTATGTGCTACCAAACGAGGACCACTTGGGTTTGTTTCTTCAAAAGGGGGTACATCTCGCATTCCCCAAGGAAATGTGAATGTTTCATTTGATTCTTTAGGTAAGTGATTCTTAGAATCAATCTTCTGTGTTCTTTGAGGACCTTTCTTAGGGATTTTTGTAGCAACCACCATCTCTGGAGGAGGGAGGGCTACCTCTTCAAATAAAGGATTATCCAATTGTATATACTTTTCCTTTGGAGGAATATTGACAGTCAAATCATTTCTCTGTCTCTTTTGTGTTTCCACCATAGGTAACTCATCAAAGGGTTGTTCTCATTTTTCTCTATCCCGAACCACTAAGGCTTGGTTCTATTCCAAAGTAGATTCTGGGAGATATTGATATTCCAAGAACAATTGAGGATTTGTCCTTCGTATCGCTTTGATATATCATGTCAGATCTCGAGTCATGACATATGTTAGTGTCTGTGGAATCTTTTCATTTTGAATGGCTTCGTCAATCTCCTCTTTAGGTAATTCTTTGAAGGAAGCAAATGTTTCATGTGAGTCCAGAATCCGAAGAGGGACTTGAGGCATTTCCAGGATCTTGATTATCTGGTGGTGGTGGAGGAGGTTTATAAGACCCAAAATCTGTGTTTGGCATAGGTTGTTGTTGTAAATAATTGCGTTGGACTTGATTTATTTGACAAGTTTGTTGGTATTCCTCCTCAGGTGTAGGGGGAACACTACCTTGACCATGTGCATAACTACAAAAATTGGTTCAAAAGTTGGGGGAGGTCCCCACTGAATAGTGTGAAAGTTTGGGGAATCATTTGAAGGATATCCCATGTTGCATAGATCATTGCTTGGTGTAGGTCCTTGAGGAAATGTGACATGTATTGGGTCATGAAATGTTTGATGTACTTCTTCAAATGGTTTCATGTTGATTAGGTCAGTTTGATTATGATATGAAACACCTTTTCTTGGATCAAAGGGCAGTTGTGAGTCTGGTTGTGTTGTAAACATAGATAAATAAGGATCGTGTTGCCTTTTGGATGCTTGAGATCTTGTGAAAATTGGCATGATTACTATATGCAAATGCAAGATTTTTTTGGAATTTTGGCATTTTTTGAAACCCAAACTTTGAAATGCAACTTTTGAAATGCAAGGAGCTTATTCAAATGCAATCTAAGGTTTATAGAACTATGTTTTTGGTTTTTTGGACTTTGACAATTAATCTTTTGAAAGGAGACAAACCTAAGAGCATAACCTCATGAGGTTGAATAAGAATCTTGACTTGATAAAAAGGATTATGGGACAAGGGACAAGTTTGATAAAAGGGCTTAGGTCAAATACATCATGAGAAAGGTGGGATATGACCAATTGATAAGGGTGGGGGGTTTGAAATTTTTGGGACAAAAGGGACCAAGTCAAGATCCTATTTTCAGTGCCATAAAGAAATACTCTATGATTTGGATACTTTCTAGGATTGTTTGCAAAGTTTTTAGGGAGGATGCAAAATGAGATATGTATGCAAGAGGAATATGATTAGGACTTATGAAAAAGGGACTATAATGAGGATTGCAATCAGGTCTATAATGCAAGGTACTTTTGAAATGCAAATGCAAGGTTATTAGGTCAATAATATGCAATATGAAGGCTATCAAGCATGCCAAGAGGTTCCAAGTGAATAGTTCAAGGTTCCATATGCTTAATCAAAGACAAGGTTTTTTGTAACCATTTGATTGCTTTAAAAGATTTATTTAGAAAAAAAGTGTTCTTAAGGAGATTTTTTTTAAGATTTTTCCATTTTTATTAAGGTTTGAAACACTCACACAAGACACATCATTTAGAATGGCTATTGTAAAAATGAACAAACACACCAATTCCTAAAGATAGCAAGGACAATATCTGTTGAATCCCCACTTGAACTGAAGTTCATCTGCACTTACTAATAGAGGACAACCTAGAATATTGGAGGCACCAAGTCCTCCTTACAGTGCACTTATTTCTCAGGCACTCCAAGCTTCAATTCCCAAGGGTCATCACTTCCCAAGGGATTGTTGTCTCTACTAATAGCCACAAAAGTGTGGAGCATCTTAGTTGGTCTCTGACCTTCTGCACCAACAAATAGAAGGTTTTTGGCTACTACAAAATGGTGTTTAGTAAGGGCATATTTTCGGGTGGTTATACATGCAGAAGATTAGCTCTATTATGGAGGCCTCCTAGCCTATGGAAGTTACGTTCTGTAGGTTTTAACACCCCACAAGGGTACTGAGGGAGATCTTATTCCTAGTATAATGCATTCAACCCCCGTTCATTGTGAGATTAGTCACAATGACATATTTTGTATCCCGGTTTGGATGGGCTTGGCTTTAGCCTGTTACCAGGTGGGCATCCACTCTAACTGGCTCTACTTAAACACTTGGTTGGTAGCCACACTAAAGGACTTGCATGGATTTCTTGAACACCCAAGGTCCACATAGGCGAGGGGAGAGGATACGTCCATACATTTTCTTGGATTTACAAACTAAAATACACTTCAAGAACATGAATGAAATGGTTCATTTTAAAGCACCAAGCTGAAGTGTTTGCTAACTACTAAAAACACATGAAGGTTTCAGAAAACACAAGGTCTTCTACAAACATCCTGCTTTGAAACCATTAGTAATTTTTAGGATTCAATATTCATCCCATAATTGCCAACATGCTGCAAAAATCATCAGTAACACAAAATCCCATTATACTAAGTGCAGAAACAGGTATAGGAATGCATAAACTCAAAAAAGTGCATGAAAAAAAATCAAGTTTACCACTTGCACAGGAAAAGGATACCACCTGCGCAGAAACAGGGTACCACCTACATAGAAACAGGCTACCACCTACGCATCTTCTGACCACTTGCGTAGAACCTGCAACCGAGTGCACAACTACTGATCATAGGCATAAAAAGTGTTAACAACTTGCAAAAACAGAGGTTTTTTCCATATCTAAGCATGCAATACTACCATAAACACAAATAGGTTTCATTATTTATTCCATTTAGGTTGATTTGAAAATATTGAAGTGAACTTGAAATCCTAATTAGCTTGCATGTACATCAAAATGGTTTAGGAACACCTTAAGGACAAAATCTGCATTTGATCCTAAACTAGTTAAAATTTCATTTTAGGTACCCAAATCATATGTGCATGTTCATTTTAGGTCCCTTATCAAATTAAGCAACTTGATCATGCATGAATTATTTCATTTCAACCCCTAGTTAGGCTAGATTACAAAATTGATTGAAATTTGAAAAAGTCTATTTGCATGTAACCCTAAACTAGATGAGGTTCATTTTAAGAGCCCAAATCAAAATGTGAGAGTTTATTTTAGGCTTTGAAAATCAAGATGTGAGGTTCATTAACCAAATTAGGTTTCATTAGCCAAGTTTAGGGTTCATTTGAATAGTTTAGGATTCATTTTAACCTTTAATCAGATAAAAAGCAGAAGAGAAAGCATAAGATGCAGAAAAGATTCCTGAACATGAAAAAAGTGATCCTAAACCCTAAATGTGGATCCCATATGACCAAATGTGCAGCTAAGAAACCAAATGAAAAACTCTAGGCTTGAAGTGCGTAGGTCTGGGTCCCAACTGTGCAGGACTTAACTACCTGTGCAAAAATAGTGACCACCTATGCAGCTTCAATGACCACCTACACAGCTTCAGTGACCACCTCTGTAGCTCTCTTCTAGAACCTTAAAAAGACACAAAAACATAAAAAATTATCAGTTAAGGTTGTTTCACATTGGGTTCACCAAATGTAAGACCAAAAAAAGACATATTAGCATATCTAGGAGATCACAAACCTTAATCAATATGCTACCTATCTAATCTATCATGAAAGCCATTCAAAAAAAGAGTTCATAAAAAATAAAGCATAAAACACTAAGAAATCCTTTCAAATGTAACTCCCATGTCCTCCTTTCTTCTCCATAATCAGATTTAATGTTTCTCTTTGACAATCACAATTGCACAAAGATGCAAAAAGATAAGTTTGCAAGTGAGAATACTAGGAGAGAGTGATCTACTCTTGAAAGAATGAAATGCATCACATTTTATAGAAAATGACACTCATTTAGGTGAGATTGCAAAAAATGAATGCATAAATGAAGATTTTGGTTGGTAGGATGTTAGGAAGCGTGATCAATTTAGCCAAAATGAGAGAAATGTTAGTAATTGATGACATGGAAGAATGACACAATATTAGTGAATGATAAAGATCAAACACACAATATAGAAGAGATGTTAAAATGGGGCACAAGAATTGAACCATTTTTAGGTGTCTATAGGTATAGAATTGATTCATTTTCCTTGGTATGCCTAGTTATCCCAATGAAATTCCAAAGAAAGTTAGGGATAAACTTCCAAAATTTGTTGGCAATAATGTTATAACATGTGAAGAGCATTTGAAGAAGTTTATTGATATGTTGGATGATTATGAAATTGGACATGATGATGTGATGATGAAATTGTTTGTTTAATCAATAACTTAGGATGCAAGGGATTGGTTTAGAGGACCACCTCATGATTGTCTAGGGTCCATGGATAAAGTTAAATATTGTTTAGGGATCAATATGGTGACAAGAAAAATGAAGGTTTTATGTTGAATGATTTCAAAAACATGAAGAAAAACCCAAATGAAGAGGTGGTTGAATTCAAGATAAATTTTTAAAGAGCTATGCATAAGTTGTTTCAAGTGATGATGCTGGATGATAAGGTATGTCTCACTACTTATTTGAATTCTTTTGATGAAAAAATGGGATATCTCCTTAGAGATAAGAATCCTAGAAACATTAGGGAAGCATATAAGATAGAAGTTAACATTGAAACAAACAAAATATTGTCAGGGAAAGTAGGTAGAAGGGAAGATTGGAAGCCCACAAGGCTTTAAAAAAAAGAATCAGATAAGTCTTCAAATGCTAAACCTAAAGAAGAGGATAGTTTGAAGCAGATTCGAAGTGCTCTTAAGGAATTAAAGCCTGGAGAGAGTAAAAACAATAGCGCTCCAAATAATAATAAGCCATACTTTGGTAATTTCAATAGACAACCTAGGATGTAGAACTATCCATATTCTACCTAGTGGAAAGATGTGAAGCCTATTCTCCCACAACAATAAGAAAAATATGATGATAAAACCCCTGATCCTTCACATAAAACCTCTCTTAACATGTGCAATGACAACTCTTGGTGCATGTCCTGCACCAACCCCCTCACAATCCTAATTATTGTGTTGTTTCTTCAAAAGTATCTTCTAGTGAGAACCAAGAGGATGGTGAGGATGAATTATATGATGATAGTGGTTGTTGTAGACACATAAAAATAGTTCGAGCTTGCTAGTCTACGTGTTTTAACATTTTTAGCATTACAATTGAAACATTATTTTGTGACATAATTATTCCTCTATGTTGCACATATGATATTTATTATAAGGTCCAACATTGTGTCTTTCATCAATGATTGAATATTTCAGAATCATTCAATTATTTACAAATATTTCTACTCTCTTTATCAAAATGATCATTTTCCCAATCGGTTCTAATCAATCCTAAACTGATCTTATTCAACCCTAAACTGATCCTACTCAATCCTAAACCGATCCTATTCAATCCTAAACCATTCCAAATCATCTAAAATAAATTCAGACCTATTCTTTTCTATTCCTAATCATTTTCAAAAAAATTTGGACTCATTCCAACCATTCTGGGGTATTGTCCAAGATCATCGATGCCTAATTAACCCAATTTTCAAGTCCATCAAAACCCATTTCTAAATTCAATCAATATTTTCATAATTCTAAGAGCATTGTCCAAGTATATCCATGCTTCATATCATTTTAATCAGCTACTTGATAACATTGTCAAAGTTCATCGATGTTATCGTTATCAATCTATCATTATCAATTCAATAGTGTTGACAAAGATCATCAATACTATTTCTGATCATTATTATTTGGGGATCATTGTCCAAGTTCATCGATTATTCCCAATTTCTATTCCAATCCTATTGCGCCATCAAAGTTCATTGACTCTATTCAACTATTTCCAAATATCATTATTCAGGCGCATTGTCAAAGATTATCGATGCCTCATGATTTCCTAAACTATTCCTGAATCATCAGAATTGATCCTAATCCTTA
>MU225789.1:626392-642616 GCA_018584345.1 Thuja plicata
TAGATCTTAGGTTAGGTCAGATCCAATGGATCATTCCATCATTTACATTACATTTACTTCTCCAAAGTAGTCTCTAATTAAATCTTGAAACCATGCATTAATTATGGTTACCCATACATTAAATGACGTGGATCAATATTTAATTAACTTTACATATCCCAATAAAATTAACTAAGTCGGTCAGAGATCGCAAATCTCATCATTAATCCAATTACTGTAAGTTGGCCAACATCATTGTTTCCACTCGGCCATTTCACTGGTTCTTGGTACTCAATAAACTTGCGCATCACAAAAAACTTTGCTCGGCATAAACAAATTTGCTCGGCACAAGCATCTTTTCTCGGCACAAGCCAAACTTGCTCAGCACAAAACAGCCAGAAAAACTATCTTTGAAAGATAATCAACTAATTACTTTGCTAGAGTGCCAACTGATTAAGTACCCTTTTATTTGTCTTAAATAAACCGTTCACTTGGTCTTCTTGTTAAATCTTCTTCATCAATAGTGGATATGGTACTCAAATAGATAACAATAGTCTCACTAGTTAAGGTTTGACATCAATGACAAAATAACAATTGCTTGCAATGTCACTTTCCAACACATGGTTGCATCTCAATGATAGTTGGCATTTAATTTTCTTTCACATTGTTTACTTCATGGGTAAGATCCATGTTTTTATCTTTCATGAACTTTTCAAGTCCCAAGCCTGTATATAATTTGGTAATATGGATATCTAGATCAAATTCATATATTATGTTGATCCATTTGCACCTCTTGCCAGTGACTTCACTTTGAGATCAAATATCTTTGACTGTAGCATGAGTCACATAGGAAACCACCTTATCACATACTAAGTAAGGCCTAAAAGCCTTGACTGCCTTAACTAAGGCATAAGATTACTTCTCCATAATTCCATAATTCAACTCAGCTCCCTGCAAGGATTTTCTAAAAAATGCAATTGGATGGTCAAATCCCTCCTTTTCCTTTTGTAACAACACTGTAGTAATCCTATGGAATGAAGCAAGTGAGAAAATAGAAAAATGAAACTCATAATTAGGAGATTTTAAAACTGATGCTTCCTGAATAGCCAATTTAATTTTCTCAAAAGCTTGTTGATCCTCTGAATTCTAAGCATATTTAAAATCTTTCTTTAACATCTTGGCAATAGGTTCTATGATCTCTGCAAAATTAACAATGAACCTTCTTACAATTTTTTTTTCCCAAATAAATATTGGACACCCTTGATGTTCTTGGGAGGAGTTAACACATTAATAGCTTCAATGCTCTTAGGACCTATTCTCACTCCTTCTTTGGACACCATATTCCCTAGAAACTTTCCATCTGAAACAACAAAATGGAACTTATTTGGATTGAGATAAACTCCAAACTCCAAAGCCTTACCAAATTTATTTTCAATATGTCTGTAATGGTCATCTTCCCTTTTTGAATATGCAGTAAGATCATCTTGATAGACAACCATAATTATATTTATGAATTCCTTGAAAGCAACATCCATTTCTCTCTGAAAAGTGTCCCCTGCATTCATGAGACCAAATGATATTCTAACATAAACATAAGTTCCCCAAGGGGTAGTAAAGGTTGTCTTGAATTTCTCTGAATCCTTGACTAAAACTTGATTGTAACCAAAGAATCCATCCATCATAGATAGAAGGTCACACCCTGTGACTCTTTGTAGAATTGCCTCCATATTTGGAAAATAATAATTATCTTTAATTGATGCCACATTAAGTTTTTTGAATTAAACACAAAGCCTGACATCTCCATTCTTTTTTTCTCACAGGCACAGGATTTGACACCCATGATGAATGTCTGATTGGTTTTATTATCTAGGAATCCCTGAGTTTCATCAATTCTTCCTGCTTCTTTGATTCTAGAAGAGGATTGATAGGTCTCTTATTTTGTCTAAAAGGTTATACATCAGGATTTAGAGGAATCTCATGCATAAATAGATCCTCCTTGTATGCCTTAATATATTCATAGGACCAAGGAAACACATGTTTGTACTTCTTTAATAAGGTAATCAAATTTTCTCTAATGTGGGGGGATAAATTCTTCCCTATGAATACCATTTTAGGGATGGTATCTGACCCTAAATTCACTTCTTCAACACTATCCATTCGGACATCATATCTCTTAAGCAAGTGACCATCATTATCACTGAAAATCCCCTGTAGTTTAACCAACCCTTAGGTATAACATTTGTTGGCAACTGAACAACTTTAGTCCCAAAAATAATTTTCTTCTTATCTATGGTTTCAACTAGAGCATTGCAATTAATTTTCTGACCTTCATAATCATCCAAGCATTGAATGAATTGAAGAATATCCATGTCATCTACAAAAACTTTCACAACTCTATACATTATAAGGAATTGCAGGTCTGATCTTGGTCTCAATAGTAGAGATCCTAACCAAAGTTGTATCATTATTATTTATGGCTGCATTTGCTAAGAAATCAGCCATAATGTTCTTAGATCTCTCTATCTATTCTATTTAGAAATCATCAAAGAACTCAATATTATCTCATAATGCATGTTTGTACAATTTTAATCTATTATGTTCAACAGGTTATAGGGATTTAATCTGGGAAAAAACTAGTTTAGAATCCCCAAATACTCTTAACACTTATATTCCATACTTTATGGAAACCTCTAAGCCCAATAACAATGCCTCATATTCTGCAGTATTATTTGTGCATTAAAAAGATAAGAGTAATGAATATTTAAATGTAGTACTTGACAGAGATATAAAAACAATACCAGCTCATGATCCCTCCTTGGAGCATGCACTATCAAATTACATCAAATCTCATTTTGGTGTGATTTTGACTCCTTCACAATTGGGTCCTGGTTTTCAACTTTGGAGCCATCTTGCTCCATTATAAAACTTTCCATATCAAGATCAACAAAACAATTCAGATCCTTAGGATCCCTCTTTTTAGTTATCACTCAAGCTCTTGTTTCCCTATACAATTTAACATCACTCCCATTTATAGGGATGGTAGCACATGGCATGTCCAATTGCAAATGTCCTCCAACTACTTCTACCCACTGTCTAGATAGTAACATACCATAATGTGGTGGTGTGTCAACCACAACCACATCCATTTTAAAAGCAACCTTAGGAAAAATAGAAATCTTCACTTCAATTCCCTTTAAGGTTCCAACCACAGACACCTCCCAAGTTTTCCATAGAAAAAAATATTCCAAAAGATGTGTCAAATTTTAAGCCCAATTTGTTCATAACACCATATGGCATCACATTTGTTGTTGCACCAGAATCTATCATACAATTTCTTATCAATTGGTCATTCACTAGAAATGTGACATAAAAATGATCAACTTGAGATGGATCCTGAGTAATGATGTTCCCTACATAAATTTTAGGAATCTCCTGCTCCTCATCAATTCCTTTTTTCTTGATAGTCATTATGGTAAGAACACCCTCATTTGTTATGTCTTTAAGAAAAGAGAAATCCGCCTCTCTATGCTCCTTAAACTTTAGCATCTCAAGTAAAGGTACTTAAACCTTCATTTGAGATAGAGTATGTTTCATGTCAAAAGAAGGAAAACTCAAAATGTCTCCAATAGTAACCTTACCCTTGCTTTCTTTGGATTTATCTATTCCTTGAACAACAATGGGAATATCTTGGCTTTTAACCTGAATCTTATCCTTATTTTGGCTTGGGTTTTCATTTGAACTTTTATTTATGAATAATGAACTAGATTTTCCCTGGTCCTTTCCAACTTTTCTATTTCTTAAATTGTAAGCACTCCTAGCTTGAGAAATTGGAGCAACAGTAGGAGATCTGACTTCTTCATCACCAGGTCTTCTTAATTATGTATGTTCATCCATTGAATTAGCAACATTTATGGTATAATTATCTCTACTCTCTTCTTGAGGGTAGATCATGAAAATATTGACTTTAGGTACCTCCACCTCTTGATCACTCTGATCATCTTCATTCTCAAAAGACCTGGTCAAAAATTGGGCAACTATACATTCAAGAGGAGAATGCGACATATTGTAGGGAGCACACCAAGAAATACTCTCTATGTATTATGTACATTATTTCTCTTTAACAGATCAAGAGTATCTTTATTACTTGGCCCCTTTGCCAAAGGTTTACCATCCTTCCAATATTTTTTATAGGGCATGTCCTACAATCTATAAGTTCTTTCAGACCTCTGATTTTGTTGTCTGTTACTTTGAAAGCCTATCTCAGTTTTATCCACCTTAGTAGTTAGGTCCTTGATTACAGTGACTACTTTATCAACTTTATCATTTGTATTTTCTTGCTTGGGAAAATTTCTAAATTGACCCTTAGAGTCTTTCCATAACCTACCATCATCTCTTTTTCCAAGTTTATCTGATGCCCTTCTATTATTCTCAATATTTACTGCCATCTTGAAAACATCCCTTAATGTACAAGGGTTCTTATGTCTTACAAGATAGGAAATCTTACTATCAAAGGAATTGTAATATGTGGTAAGACATACATTTTCATCTAACCTCAGCACTTGGAATAATTTATGCATGGCCTTTGAGATTCTGCTATTGCATTCGGATATAGTTTCATTTTGAAACTTCTTGATGTTGTTGAATTCATTCAACATATAGTTAGAATTCATCTGATCACCATATTTTTCCTTGAAGCATTGTGTAAATTCATTCCATTAATTGATGCTCCCATTAGCAAGGCCATGGTACCAATATCTGGGATCTTCAATTAAGGATTTTACAAATAATTTCATAACAATATCCTCATGCTCAATTCCATAGTCATTCATCTTTTCATAGAAATATTTTAGGTGCTCTTCACCAGTTATTACATTATTTCCACTAAATTTAGGGATTTTATCCCTTATTTGATTTGGAATGACATTTGGCTGGCCTAGAATAACATAAAAATATAATTATCTATACGTCTCCAAATGCATGGGTCTCCTCTAAAAACTAGGTCCCTGATTGTGGCTACTTGTTCCAAGACCCTCGCCCTGATTTGCAGTTGCCCGAAGTGAACTAGATCCCATGGTATTATTTGTATTTGTTTCTTGCACCTTACTACCTAATCCACTACTATTATGAGCATTATTAGTAGTATTTGTTGCCTTTTGATTTGTAGTAGACTGAAGGAAAGCAATTTTTTTCTTCATTTATGTACTAGTAGCATCTAATTTAGCCTTTTTCCAACTATTTGCCAATATCATCCTTTACTTTTCTAGCTCTTTCTAGCTCTATGTATAGTAAATACATACCCTGAGATACCTCCACTATAGGTTTGGGATCACCAATGTGTACATCAATCACCTTTTGTTTACCTTTGTCTAATTTAGGGTTACTTGCACTGTTAGAAGGAGGATCTTGTAAAGGAGCCTTAGGCCCTAAAGACCTTTCATTTTCCCAATCAATGATTTGTCTGATCAAAGGCTCTTCCTCAATCTATCTTCTATTTGAATAGCTATCCTTCTCTTGACACTCCTTCCTTTTGGCATCCACATCACCAAAGATCTCCTTATTTAGACCCTTATAGCTCTGACCCACATCTTGATTCATCAATTTAAGTTATGCCAGCTGTCTCTGCAAGTCTTCATTCTCAATCATAGCTGTAATAACCTCATTATCCTTTTCCTTTTATAATATTTACCTTAGAATCAATTTTTCTTGTATTGATCTTCTCAAGGACTCATTACTACCAAAAAATAGATCAGGATTAGGCAAAGTAATATTAGAATTTGTAAAATTTTCAAGATTTATAAGGTCTACTTCTCTCAGGTTTATTTCTTCCTCGTAAGTATCAGCTCATACAAATTGGTTATTTCTTGTATTTTGGGAAGAGGTTTCAATGTTTGAAACATCTCTAGGTCTGAAATCTCTATTATTTCTACTTTCACTATCTTTTCTATACTGAACTTGAGTTACATCCTTTTGTTGAGATATATCTTCTTGGACAGGAGTATAAAACATGTTGTCAAAGAAACCAACACCATCTGATTTAGGATTGGGAGAAGGGGTATTACTTCTCTCTGGGACAGTATCCAAAGGATGAGTAACCCTTGAAAACTTAGGTTTTGAAGAACTTCCACTTGTGGATTCAATTCTTCTTAACAAATTTCTTTTAGCAGGATTAGGAATCCCACTCTCTATTTCAACTTCTGGATGATCTTTCATGCACGCTCTAGTGATTCTCATATTTTATTATATCATGACTCATAATATATAACACAACACTATAATATTTTATCTGAAACACTAGGCAACCAGATTCGGATTCGCCACCCTAAAAACTTGGGATTTTAAAATATGATACTTCACATGCAAATATTTAAAAAAAAATTATGAAAAGAACTTATCTCTTAGTCTCTAGCGGATAGGCTAATTTTCACCTTGATTTGATAAGCCTTAAAAAGTCTTTCATGCTAAGTCTCCATAGCAAAGTCATCATTTCTGTTGGTGAATCAGATGGGCCAACTCTCCCTCAAAATTAATTTAGCCCTTTTATACTAGAGTCTCACTGTTCTTTCACTGTTCATGTCCCCATCGGAGTCGCCATTTTTTTTACTTTCTTTTCTTTTTGATCTTTCATATACCCGTGGCTCAAGTATGTTCCTCTATAAACCCATGGATAGATTCAACAAGAAGAAAAAGTAACGTTCAACAAGGTCCTAAAACCTTCTACACTTTGAGATCCACAAAGTCAGTTAGGTATTACCTATTTTATTCCTTGCAAACTATAACAACTTTATAAGAAGGTAGAAATGGTGGATGTAGTATAAAACCAGTAAATTGTAACAGTTTTTATAAAATTGGATGAGAACCAAAAATCTAACATTTCGGACTAGTGCCCTATTCAGTGGGTATGGAGTCACTTTAAATGCAAAGACTCTTAACAATGACATACATCAAATGTAAATCCTAAAAATGATCACTGAACTTTAGTATGTCTTCCATAAGTTCAATTCATACTTCCTAGATGTTTAAGGATGTTTAATTCTCACTAAAAGAAACCGTAAAGAAATTAGACCCTATGTCTTACAAAGTGATGGAGTGAAAGTCCTTAAAATCAACCCAAATGAGTACAAGAGACCATACTAAAGACATTATAATTCAATAATAATTCACAAAATTCAAGGAATACAAACAAATCTTATTGATAAAAAATCTAAACATGAAAAATTAGAGCCAAAATACCCCTAATAATGTTAATTTAACATGCAAAGATTACAAGCCTTGTTGTGGCATAAAATTCCATACTATTTCTAAATGATCTTGAATATTATTTTATAGGAACAAGAATACTACAAGCTTTAGACCATTTAGGGTTAGGGTTTACAACCAATCATGTCAAGCATTTAAGTCTGATTGTCAAGTTGAAACCCTATCTCTCTTCAATCCATGAAAATCAAATCCGATGAGGAGAATAATCATCATAGTCCATAAATGTGAGTGTATTACCTTGAGGTCAAAGAATTCCCAAGCATGACTCTAAAATTAGCTCACATAAATGCATAAATGACCAGGTGCCGCTTAATGCATTTATCCTCTAATATAAAACCCTTTTTTTATCAATTCTAAACATAAATACATCTTGACATATGATATTTCTATTCCTCTGGTCTTTAACAGCTGTTCAAAATTGATCAATTAGATTAGATTGCAACATTTATAGCTCTGAGACAAAATATCATTTGACCACCATGAAACCCTTCGGAGAAAGATTTAAATATCTGAATGTCAGTTTATAACGGCTACACGTGGCACAAAATTTAAATTGGATGGCTAAGATTGCATATCATTTACAACTTTAAAACATGGCTACTAATCCTATTTCAGTCACCTAGGCTTACAATCTGATCCCTCCACGTGTCATCTTGTCACCCACTCAAAGCCTATCTTCTTGACCACCACAAACCCTTGCATGCATGCAACACATACCACCAATGGTTAGTCATACAATCACAACTGCTAGCTGTCATCCTTTTGAACCTACATGAGCCTATGACCAACACTTATCACACACTTGCCAACATTTTTTTCTATTTCTCATGACCATGGCAACTGTGCAACAATTTCCAATCGCACACTCGCACACCAGACTGCCACAAACCCTTTATTGAATATTTAATATCCATCACAAGCTTGTGACTATTGTCGATCACCTTCTTAGCATCTCCATGTGACACAACAACACATCACCTGGCATGAGCCCACCATTTACCTCATCGCATGTGTTACGTGGCACCACCTAATTTTTTGGGACCTTTTCCATCTGTCAATCTACCACATGTTAGCACCCAAGCCATTGCGTGATCTGACTGGACCTGTTACAACTAGGATCATGCCATAGCGCTCTACATAGACCACATAACCTAAGCGTTGGACCAAAAAACAATCCTTCATTCTCCACTAACTGGTTGTCCACATCACCACCCGTTCACTGAGCCATCTACCGAAAGGTACATGCCTTTCGACACTTAGCAATTGAGTGCTCAGTTATAAAAACATGAAGAACTTCCCTAGCACAACCAATGTGGGAAAAATATCCTTAGGAACCTCTAACCATAGAGATACATGTGGTACTTTACTATTGGCTCTTAGAAACCCCATTTTTCCTCTGACCTGTACTGACTGGGCTAGACACGTGTCAAGCAGGCGTAATGGCTTGAAGGATAGATTGTGCGCGTCTCTACATCAAGGCTTTAATTCTACCTTTGATCCTCTTTGAAGCTACTATATGTTTACCTTCCTTTTGACCCATTTATGATGACATCAGCAAAGACACATGGCACAAAAACTTAATGACTTGAACACTAGAACAACTGCATCTCCGCTTCAAGCCTTTAAGCCTACCGTCTGATCAAAAGTAACTTGCTTTCCTTTTATCTCTCCTTTCCTACTATTCTGGGCCTGGCATGTATATGTGGCACTCAGGCTTAATGGCTTAAAGGGTAGATCGACTGCATCTTCTCTTTAAATCATTAAGTCAGCCGTTGGGTTAAAATGGACATGCTCAAAAGATAAAAAGGGTAAAGACAAAAATTTTAACAGGGCCTGGGACTTAGGAACATAAATTAAAAGATCACCCTGCTAAGACTTAGGAAAAGATAAAAGGGACAGCCCCGCTCAGACATAACAAATAAACACATGGGTAAATGAGTTATAAGTGATTGAAAAAGGTAACTCAATTTTATAACATACCATGAGGCTTTAGGGTTTCTCCAAGATTTTTTGACCAAGGATAAGGGGTTTTCTATCAACGACTAGGAAATTTGAAATTAGGGCTTGGAGACAGAGCAAAGAAAAATAGAGCTTTCATGAAATAGGAAAATTTCTTGCAGGATTTTTACAATGCTAACACAGGAGAAGATATCAAGCATCCACTCCACTCCTAAGGATATGGCCCTCAAAAATGATCTAATGATAATGGTGTATGGTAGAGAGCTGACAAAGGTTTGTTTAAATTTTTGTTTTGACATGTTATTTTAATGAATTACCTAAATATGTTAAAAGTAAATAATTTTTTATGTATAGAATAATCAAAATTGATACATGAATAATGTGCATTGTAGGTTGTAGTTGGTGGTATGATCACACTAAGCAGTGCTCATTCTTGTAGACATGGACGGGTAGTTCGAACACTTGGGGCAATATTTTATAAATATTGATAAAATAGAATAATACGTTGTTTTCAAAATATCATATCTTAATAATTTGTATGGTGGTAACTTAATGTGGTTAGATAATTATACAACATATTATTCTATTCCTAATTGTTTTCAAAATCTATTAAAGATGATGGTCTTTAATGCTAGGAAAACACAAGAAAGTTCAAACTATTCCACGTGCCATAAAACCAAATAGTTGCAAAGAAGTTGTTCTTTTATTGATTCAAAACTTCATTAAATTCATTCTCCACCCAGAATGACCAACTTCATTGTGTATCCATACTGGAATATATATTGTTTCCTTGACAATAACTCCTGAAAAGTAATAAAAAACCGACCCAAGATAGTTACAACTGACTGTTGCAACTTTTATTGCAATTTTGCAAACACAAAGTGTTGTTAGTGTTGACAATAAGTTGTCAACTTTGAAAACTAACACTTTCTAGACCCAAATTTATTGTAATGGTATTTTAATGAACTTAAATGTATCAAAACTTCTATTCTACCCCTTTAACTCATGATGTTAGCCCTTTAGGCCAGACTATCAACTTTTGACAATTTTACATTATTCTTGTATCTTTGTTGCAACTATTACCTTTCTGACTTCTACTACATCCTTTAAGATAAAAATGACCTTGTTACACCATATATGAGCATTACATTAGTATTTAACACCTTTTAATCCATGAACCCCAAAATTGACCTTTTACACCAATTGTGCCAATAAGGCATTATATAGCATCCCATTACATAAAGTGACCCTTAGGCCATGTAAACATGTGAAATGGATTTTTTTGATCTCATTACATCCACAAATGAACTTTGATGGTATTTTTTTAGTCTTCCCCTTCTAGGATCTTCTAGGTGACCCTGTCTTCCTTCTTGTTCCCTTGGTGCTCTGTACCATATTGTATTGTTGATTTCATGTATTGGTGTATTAGAGTATGTTTTTCTATTGCTTTATGGTCAAAGAATTTATTCTAATGTAATTAAACTCAAGGAAATCATAAAAGGATGGTACTCCCTCAAGGAATTATGTTGAACGCAAAGGCTTAACAAAGATCCTTGTCTTTTGGTAACCTAGACATCATACTTTTGAACAAGTTCACTTCCTTGTCTTGCCATCATGACTCAAACTGATTTAAAATCCCGCCCTCCAGCTTTGGCCTCAATTCAACCAATTATGAACTCATACATAGATTCATACCCCAACCAATCACTTATTGGCTTCTGAGTCAATCTTGAACATCATCTGGAACATCCAACCATCATTCTTTTACTCTTATTTCTTGTTCAAAATCATGAGCACAATCTCTGATTGGTCACTGATTGTGAATTTCCTCAATCTTTCAATACACCTCTGTGGCCTTCTGAAGACTCCCAACATATAAATTTTGAGACACCCCTATAACCCCTCAACTTATTAGAAGGTCCTTATCCTATCCCTCAAAGCACATTCACTTGCTAGTTCAGTAAACTCTACTCTCTAGCACTTGATTGTCATACTAGGATAGTCCCCATATACTAGTCTATATCTTTACTATAGACAAGAACCCCTCTACACCCTAGGTTCATAAGATCCCCAAATATTTTCTTCACTACGCACACCACCTACTCTTAACCTAAAAGAACTCAAAATTCCCCCATGCTAAGGGTAAACACACTAAAATATACTCATTGTCAGGCTACAACAGTCCTATTACCTACTGCAAAAGTGGTCCTAACCTTTGAACTACACGAATACAATCTAGACCATCCTTCTCTAACTATGACTACAAATTTTTTAAAGAATATTATTGTGTGTGAAAGAAGAGAAATTTTTAATATTGTAATAATGGTTCGTAAAAATTTTCTATAAACTTGTGATAATAGAATTGTGGAGCATAAAATTTTTTGGAATTCAAGTGAATCATAATCTTGATTGTAAACTATTTCTTATATTTATTTGGTTGTCAGGGGAAAATATTTATGAGATTGATGATGTCACCCTTTCTGCCATTGACTTTGGCTTACAGAGCTATGTGGTATCATATTTTGCACACCTATTGTTTATAGTTTTAATTGAACCCATGTCATATCATATTATTTCTCTTATGTTAATTTTGTTTTTGTTAGCCTACCCCAACAAGCACAAGGTCATTAAGAAACAAGAAGAAATCATCGGGGACACTGAAACAAAAAAGGTAATTAAGTCCAATTTAAGAATATTTGTTGAAATGTATTATGAACATTTCAATGTAGTATATATTGACGAATGCACTTGAATTGTTTATCATATACATGTATAATTGTTTATCGTATACATGTATAATCAATTGGGTTTCACTGAACTAATGAATGCACCAGACACTGTTGATATTCAGGAGAGAGAGGAGGTAACATGTTTTCATATTTACTTTCAATCCCATTCTTGTTTGTTCAAAATATTTTAGAAATAGTGTTCCTCTGTTTGTATGTCATTTGCTATGAATTTTCATATAGGAATTGGTCATAGCTACCTCAGAAGAGGTGAATCCTCATATGAGTATAGTAGAGCCATCTAAGATTATGGTATGTATTTGTTCTATATACATGTTAAACATTTTTGTTTAGAGACGAGTACATGCGTTTATAGTTTTATAAATTGATTTTCACCAACTTTGGGTTATTAACTTGCATGTGAATTCTCATTTACCTATTATAGCTCCCTTCTCCACTTCCTAGGGATCCCTTTCCTAGAACAAGAGATCTAGATGAGGCTTCGGTATGCATTTGCATTATCTAGTGTATACAGTTTTTACATTATCTAGTATTTCTTGACTATAACATCTTTTGTATTTTACCATACAGAAAAAGGTCTGAACTGATTCATCAATGGTTTTGGCTCCCTACAGCATAGCAGTTCCAACTCATGTTGTGGTATGCACTTTCTTTTAAGTCCTTTCATTTTTTATTTTTTAGTATTTCTTGTTTATAACATGTATTTTTTATTATTTATTGTTCTTGTTGTAGGACCCTTCACGAGTGCCCGTTCGTCCTCTACTTGGCCATTTTTTAGGATTCCCTCTCACCCATGATGGAGTCAATTTTATTTATCATTCATCCCAAGCATATGAGAAAGAGATGAGGGAATCAATAATTCAACTATCAACAAATTATAATCTAATATTTATTTATTTTGATATTATTTTGAGATAAGATATATGGCTTAGCATTTGAATTGTTCTAGTGCAGAGACTTAGTGATCCAAGTGCTTCTTTGAAGAAGCTCAATTTTGATGATCCACCACAGTCATAGATATATTGAGATATTGTATAGATATAGTTTTTGTCATTGAATGACCAAATTTTGTGTGTGTGTGTGTGTGTGTGTGTGTGTGTGAAATCTATACATTGTATATATCGACATGGACATAGTTGATGTCACTTTTCTGTAACTCTATTATGATTTTGCATGTATGCCATGTATTGATATGTACGCTATTATTATTCATTTTATTATATATGAAACTTCAAATTTTATCCTTGAATTTGTTGGTTGGATGTTTATGCCTTAATTGTATTCTCATTTCACATGACTTGTGTATATGCATGTGTGTTTCTATAAATTAATGTACTTGTGTGTGTACGTCATGTATATGATTTATTACCTAAATTCATGTGTACAACCTATGTGAATGAATTAAGTGAGTTCATGTCTATGCTTCATAATGTATGTAGTACATGTTTGCTTCAGGACATAAGAAATTTTATGTGTACTCTTTTTGTGCTACATATGTTCACATGTAAAATTTATGATTTAAGTGAATTAATGCTTGATGTGCTACATTGTATAGAGGTGTATCTTTCATGCTCTATATGTATGCACTTGTTGACTTAAGTGAATTTATGTTTGTTGTTGTAAGTTTTTTCAATCTGAAATTCAAAGTATGAGAGTTTCATTTTTGTTCTTGGACAGTGGATGTAGGGATGTTTTATTTAATTTTGAGCCCCTTGATTAACTTCAAACATATAGTGTTCCTTGGGTACACTTGGGAAGTTATAGGGGTATTTGGTGCAGGGAACCCAAGCAACACCAGGCATGGATAGGAGTCTTCATGGGTTCATGTTCACATATTTGTAATCATGGTTAGATCATAAAGATCAACCATTTATTTTGATTAGATTGGTCTCATTGTAAAGTCAATCAATCTAAGGTGTCTTTATAAACCTAAAGTCGATTAGACTCATGACCTGTGATAGGATAAGTAGGTTTTATGTTTTTGGTTTAATAAAGGTCCTACTATAGCATCTAAGGGTCTTCTACGTACTTTCAATAGGTCTATAGATCCTAATAGCAACATTTTGCAACATTGTCAAAAGTTGCACAAATGTTGTCGAGCAACTTTTAAAAGTTGTTATGCAACTTTTTCAATATTGTTCTTTTGGGCTAGTTAGAGGTTCAAATGGATTTAACCAACCATTTGGTGGTTATAGCTGCTATTATTGAGTCATTTCAAATAATTCCCATCAATTCCATCAAGTCCTTCAACAAAAATCATACTTTGTGTTACTATTCCATTGGAGAGACCTAATAGCCCTTGTAGGTCAAAAGTTGAATATGGGGTTGTACGTATATTTAAACCAAACCAAATATTGTTCCTTCCTTAGAATATATAATCTAAGGTGTTCAGACCCTAGGATCAAGGAGATCAAAGGGAGGAATAAGAATTTCCATAGATATCCTTTTTGAGGGAAAGTGTCATGAACGATATAAATGAATATAGTGAAGCATACACATACCACACAAATATTGAATTCACTTAATAGACATGAAGCATACACATAGCACATAAATCATGAATGAATTAATTGAATTTATTTCTATGCTTCATAATGTATGTACTACATGTTTGCTTCAAGACATAAGCAATTTTATGTGTACACTCTTTGTGCTACAAATGACACTTAACCCAATTGCCCAAATGACTTGGATTATCTTAAAATGTCTAATTTAAAGTGATTCAAGTGGTTTTAGACCCCTAAGTACTGGGTTATTTTCCAAACTCCACCAGGCTCCTTGGAGGCCTAATTGCCCCTCAAATAGGTCTATTTTTGTTGTATTCTTGGCATTTCCCCAAACTTTTCTAAAACATCTCCAAAAAAAATTACATATTTAGATACCCATTTCCATCTTCTACAACATGTGTCAAAATGGGTTAGGGTTGTTTTGGATCAATACCTTCTCTACCACACTATGGCCCTCTTTTTAGGCCTAAAAACCTCCACTTTTACAAAGGAAGTTGGAATGTTGTTAATGGTGTGGGGTCTAGTGGATTAAACTAATATGCCTTTGTTCTCTGATAGGAGATATTGTGTGGGTTGGGTCTTGAAGACATTTCATTGAAAAGAAGATTAAAGGTGTTGAAATACAAAAAAAAAAGACATATGATTTTCAATCTCCTATAAATAATTTTGATAATCCACTACACCTTTGCATCAAATTTCCTTAAGGTGTTTCCTTTGTAAAGTGACCCTATTAGGCCTAATTTGGGAAACATATGCAGCAATGCCAAGTAAGGGTTGGGATCTTATATTAATGTTATTTGAACTATTTTGAAGCAATTATAAGGATATGAGTCATCTATTATAGTTGAGATCAAGGATTGGATTAGTCAAGGGAATGTGAGTTGTGCCCAAGGGTGAGGGAATTCAAATCTTGGTGTGTTTGGTGTGATAGAAAACCACAAAACCTTTCAAATAGGTTTGTTCCATCATCAAGTCCTCCACTACATGAACCATTATTAAAATTTAGAGAAACATGATATCATCTACATGAACCATTATTACAATTTAGAGAAACATGATATCCGTTACACATGAACCATTATTATAATTTAGAGAAACATGAGATATCTACTGCATGAGACATTATTATAATTGTAATGAATCGTCATTCAATCATATGCTCTTAGTTAAATGGTACACAATAGACTATACAAAATGTGGCCCCTCGGTATATACAAATCAACCCATGTACACTTTTATATAGAAATTGATCTTCTTTTAATATACACAATTTGGTCTCCAAATATGCATGCAGACCACTTCATAGTCATTTATATTTACAAAAAAGAAAAGTTAGATTGTTTCACAAAATCTATATACAAAATTGTCAAAACAATATACCATTTTGTAGAATGATTCTTTATGATGGACCAAAACTAATTCAGTAAACCTTCTTGACCAGCTCTAACCCTTATTGTGTCAAGTATTGCCTCGTGTTTAGATTCACAAAGTTTCCACAAATTCTTCTTACGAGGTCTACCAGTACACTTTATCAATTCAATATTTGTTGCAATAAGAAGGTTTGAGTAATGCAAAATATGTCTATGTGTCTCATAGTCCTGAAACAACCACTTCTTGTATTTTTGAATAGGGTACCTACATTTCATAGAAGCATAAATTAATACAAAATTCAACATATAAAATGTAATAGAATGAGGGTAAGAGGTCTCAAATTCATCAAACAAGAACACATTATATTTTGATAGCGTACCTTCTAAGCCATTTCACTATCACAA